>MU223538.1:253360-286599 GCA_018584345.1 Thuja plicata
GTGGCTAAGAAAGTGTATGTCCAGTTAATGAATTCAAAGAAAGAAAACTTTATACCTATTCTGAAAAATGCTTTACATAAGTACAAATGTCCTTTCCACAATAGTAATAAACATTTACTTGCTGATTTTGTGCATTTCAAAATATATGTTAGAGATAGAGCTTCTCGTGGAAGTATATCTTATTCCCGAGTGGTATTACAATTTTTTCATAATTTTGACATAGGGTATTCCCCTCATTCTTCTACAAATTAGACTATGTTTCTCCTCTTGTCTCTTAAACTGGGGGGCAAGAGGTATTCTCTTCCAGTTTTATAGGATCCATTATCCTCTTAGCATGAATGTTGTTTTGAGTATAATTGGTTATTCTTTCTGCATTCTATTCTTATAACTTCTTACACTCATGATATTCTTTCTAGGACATCTATTTTGTAAGGATATCTCTTATTTTTATAAATTTGTTGATATAATTTGATATATCCCTAGCCGTCATCCTTGGGGGGCAAGGTATTTCCTCCTTATACCTCTATCTAAGGATCTACTTTCCTTATCTTAGTGGCATTTGTTTATGTTGCAAACATTATTTTCCTTATAAAGATCTATGTTTTGACCATTGATACCTTCTTATTTGAGAGGTGATTTTCCTAGGTCATTACCTCTTCTTTATGTTCTCTATAAACTCTTTCCCTTGCTTGTTGGTTAGAGTTTTTTATCCTTCATTCCAAGATTCCTCATACTCTTTATTGCAAGGAGCTTGATGGTTGAAGCTTGGGTTTTTCTTGCTTTTTGAAGATGATATTTTACCCTAAAGCACTCCTCTCTAGTAGGGCTCTTGTTGATAAGATCTCTTCCTCTTTGAGGATCCTTTTTCCATAAGTGACATATCCATTTCACAATTATCTATGTTCTTAGATGTAAGGATAAATACTCTTCACTAAGAATATGGTGTACATTGTTGTAAAGTGGGATATCTCCTTACCTTGTGAAGTAGGTATCCTCTTCCTCTTCCTTATCCTGCCTAGTGGGTAGCCGTGATAAGGAGGGGGAATATATAGGGTCTCCCTTGTACTATAGTTTACATTTATTTCATTTTTCAGCATGCAAAATCCTTGGAAGGTAACGAACACAAGTTGCTAAATCCTGAAGAGACACACATTTTTTACATTTATGTTTGCTAAATCCTTGGAAGGTAATGCACATAAGTTGCTAAATCCTGAAGAGATACGGACCCTTTTTTAAAATATGCTAAATCCTCAAAAGGTAATGCACATAAGTTGCTAAATCTTGAATGGACACGCATTTTATATTCCATAGTGATACAAGAATGTTGATCTATGGATATTTTCAAAAAGCCGTCAGAAGACACATTTACAATTACAAGCACAGTTTATGGGTGTGCCTATTGGGCTCTCCCTCCATGGTGATTCATAGTAAGGTAGGCATCTTACTAGGTGAGGTAATCACTATCTCTTTTCGCTCTTTTGCTTTCATGCTAGTAGGATTAGATCATGAAGCCATGTTACCTAAGGTGTTGTTTTTGTCTTACTTATGTAGGCATGTATGTTCTTCTATGATTGATTGCTCTTTATTCCCATATCTTTATGTATGTATGTTGATTTAGAATCCTTGGTTTGGGGGCTCATATCCCTAACTTAGTGATATTCTATCTCGTTGCAATCCACTAGGATCCTTGTACTCTAACTTTATCATGAGAACATTCAATTTCTGTACTCCCGCTAAAGTGGGGGCTTAATGTATCATCTTAAAATGGAAGCACTTCCATGTTAAGAGCATTTAACCCTCCTTAGGGGACATTTTTTACCTCTACCATATCATCATCCTATTTTTGCATCATCTCATGCTTCTGTGCTGGTTAAGGACCCTGATTGGGCCTCTCCGGGCACCTCCTACCCCACCTGGCATATTTTCAAGGGGTTCTGGCCCCCTGGGTCAGGGTCAACCTTGACCCTGACCTGGGTCCCCCTTTCAAATAAAGAAACTTGTTGGTTGCCGGGGCTCATCAAAAATTTAGTTTTCCCGCTTTGGGGTCGGCTGTTTTGGGTTCTGAAGCATTGATTCCTAAATTGTATTTAATATAGGTCCTTTTCTAGGGGCATGGGTTTAATTAGAATTTAATTATCCTATGTAGGCCTCCTTGGAAGATTGTGTCCTAATTTCATATAAAAGGAAGCATTTCTCTCTCATTTTCTCTAAGTCTTCTAAGTGCAAAAAGCTCTAATCAAGATTTTGTCAAGAAGCAAGAAGGTTCAAGCATCCATTTCCAAGATCTCAAGGTGTTCAAGTATTCCTCTCAAGCATTCAAATTATCCATTGAAGATCAAGGATTCAAGCTTTCAAGCCTTTGAAGGGATTAAGTGTAAACATTCAAGAATCATCATTCAAACCCTAGATCTAGCCATCATGGTGGTGTGATCTTCCTTAAAGATCCTTTGTGCATCTTCAAGACTCTTTCATCATCTCTTCAAATTGGATTTCAAGCATACACTCATGGAGGTTTATGGTTTCTAAAGTCCATCGCTTTCATACTTATATATTTGCATACATTTGAATTTCAATTACATATATATTGAGTATCATAGCTTCATTATTAGATTCAATTCTACTACTTGCTAGCATTCTGTACTTTATTGATTTCAAGGTTAATTCCTAAATTGGGGTTTGACTAAGGCAAACCCCTCCCCACCCAACAAACAATCTCTTTTTCCTTGTAGGTATAGGTACAAAATAGTTGATTTGAGACCAGATCTAGATACCCTTTTCGACAAACTTCCAATATCTGTGAACAGAGTCACTTTCAGATCTGTGTAGGTCAGGGTTGACATTATTGGGTCAGGGTTGACATTTTTGGGTCAAGGTTGACCTTTTCATAAGACGACATCGGAATGAAAAAATATTTTTGGGTTTTGTTTGTCTCTGCGTTCCAGTACAGGATCAACTTTCACTTTTTCCAGAACTCAATATAGACCTTAGAAAACAACATTATTTGATCTGCAATATTTCAAGGTTAGTAAATTTCTCCTACTTCTTCAATTACTGTTATACATCATTTCTATGCATATAATTAACAGAATTTAAGGTATCTCCTTTGTTATTCTCCCTTCCAAATAGTTGATTCATTTTTGCATTAGCCCTTCTTTGGGGTTTTTCAACTTGGACCTCCCATTTGTGCATTTGAGGACCAAAAAGGAACATCTTATCTTCTCCTTAGTCACAATTGAAATACTTAATCCATACAATTCAATTAGGGTTAAAGAATTCAATACATTCTAGGCAACTTAAAAAACAATTTACACATCAACACTTTACATTTCAAGATAATCAATTCACATTCAATCTATAAATCAAATCAATCATTTTTATACCTTATCATAATCATATCTTACATTATAGTAACATAATCAACTCAAGCCTTCCATTTCTTATGTTACAGTTTCAATTTAAGATTAAAAAATATAATTGAAAGTACTCATGTAAAGATTGATTAGAAGTTCATGGTTCAAGAGAGGTACTATGAATATGCACCTATGATTGAGGATGAACCCAGGGCCAACAGTAAAGACATTTTTATTGAAGAAATGTTTGATTGCATTGATGTATCATGTAATGAACCTGAATCAAGCAAAGAAGTATCACAGATTATAGATGAGGATGTCACACCAAATGTTTCAAAATTCACATCTAGGTATCATTCAAAAGATGATATCATTGGAGATCAGAGAAATAGTGTTTTGACTAGATCTAAAGCAAAAAGTTTAACAGTGGATGAAGAGGTATGTTTACTTTCACAGATTAAACCTTTAAATGTTGAAGATGCTTGCAAGGATTCTAATTGGTAGAAAGAAATGGAAGAAGAATTAGATCAAACAATAAAAAATGACACATGGGAATTGGTTCCTAGACCTAGTGACAAAAATGTGATTGGAACAAAGTGGGTATTTAGGAAAAAGATGAATGAAGATGGTACAGTGGTCAGAAACAAAGCAAGAATAGTGTGTAAAGGATATGTGTAGAGGGAAGGTATAGATTACACTAACACATTTGCCCCTGTGAGCACATTAGAAGCCATTAAGTTATTCTTGGCCTATGCAACATTAAAAGACTTCAAAGTATATCAAATGGATGTCAAATCAGCCTTTTTGAATGGTGACTTGAAGGAAGAAGTCTACATAGAACAAACTGAAGGATTTATTCTATCAGCTAAACCAGACATGGTATGCAAATTGAAGAAATTACTCTATGGACTTAAACATGCCCCAAGAGGTTGGTATGAGAGACTATATGGTTATCTTACCAAGATTGGATTTAAGAAAGGAGCAGTAGATTGTAACCTATTCATAAGAGAGACACCTGATGGATTATTACTTATTGCCATATTTGTTGATGACATTATCTTTAGAGGTAATGAAAAGCTTAATGTAGAATTTGCAAAAGAAATGCAGAATGAATTTAAAATGAGCATGATTGGTCCTATAAAATATTTTTTGGGATTAAATGTAAAGCAGACAGATAAAGGAATATTTATAAATCAGTCCAAATAATTGAAGGAAATATTGAAGACTTTCAAGATGGAATACTGTAAGCCAGTATGCACTCCTATGATAATAGGTTGCAAGCTTTCTAAAGAAGATGATTCCACAGCAGTTGACAAGACATTGTATAAGTCTATGATTGGAAAACTTATATATCTTACTCAATCTAGACTAGACATATCTAATGTAGTTGACATTGTTGGTAGATTTACAGCTGAACCAAAATAGAATCACCTAATGGCAATAAAGAGAATATTCAGATATCTAAAGGGAACTATAGACTATGGTTTATGGTATCCTAAATCAAATAATGTACAACTTCATGTATATACAGATGCAAATTGGGCAGGTTGTATTGATGACGGGAAGAGTACTTCTGGAGGAGCAGTATTTCTTAGAGATAGGTTGGTTTCTTGGGTAAGCAATAAGTATAATTGTATCTCTCAATCAAAAATAGAAGCTGAATGTGTTGCAGCAGCATTGAATTGTTCAACAATGGCTTGGATCAACAAGATGGTTAAATATTTTGGTATACAGGTTGATTATCCTATTTTGATTCACTATGATAACACCAGTACTATCAACATGTCCAAGAACCTTGTGATGCATGAAAAGACAAAGAAAATTGAGATTAAATATCATTTTCTTAGAGAAAAAGTTGCAGATAATGAAGTAAAATTGGACTATATGAGCACCAAAGAATAGTTGGTAGATATTTTCACAAATCCTTTATCGAAAGATACTTTTGAGTATCTCAGGGAGAAGTTGGGAGTAATTCCCTCTCTTGAGTCTGATTAGATAAAGTTGTAAGAACATCAGCCCATAGTGACTGATGAACAGTTGACTACTCTACTTCTGGAGTAGTACTTGTGCCTAATTGTTTATGGCACCCTTTGCCATTGATGTCAAAGGGGGAGTATATAGTAAGGGGAAGAATGTACTCTGGGGGAGTATAAACATAGAAAGAGGAGTTGTAGTAGTGTAGAGGAATATTTGATGAGGATATTGAGAATATTGTAAAAAGAAAGAAGACACCATGTGCTAAAGATGTTTTTAATATCATATGTTGCCATCAATGTCAAAGGGGGAGATTGTTGGAGATTTACTCCTGGCAGCTAGTTGATTGTATGTTTGTCATTGATGATAACATATAATATACAATAGTGTTCTGTATTTACTTATCAGAATAATTTTATAATCCTTGCATGTTTATATTCATGTTGTTTATGTTTTTCTCATAGACGCAGACTCAGATAGGAAGTTTCAGTTGTGTTGTGTAATTCTGTTAATGGCAATTACAGTTTATGGAATTTGTCTATACAAAGCCGATGTATTGCATTGGTTCTTGAGTTGTGCCTATCTTCAGGATATGTGTGTGTATATTCAAGTTTAGTTATGAGTTGAAGATAGTTATCTAAAGGTGCCAAACGTGTTTCAACAAGATTGCAATGTTAGAGTTAATTTGGTGAGGCCGACTTTGTGAAGCGTTGCGTCTATTCAGTTTATATTGCGCGATTGTAATTATGCTTGTGTGATTAGTTAAACTGACAAGGATGTTATGAAGAGTTTCCTAATAGGTCCTATGATCTCATACTTTGAGGAAGATAATTATAGTAGTTCATTTTTGGAACACTAAGTGTGAATGAGAAGATTAGAGACAGAAAAAGTACAGGGAAGAATATCAGTTGTGTTTCATTCATCAAGGATCTATGTGAAGAAGAAGTGAAAGATTACAATACATTGGAACTGATCAAGATAGTAGGTCTACTCTATAGTTCATCATCAAATATAGTGCATATCTATTCTATAGAAGGTTGTAGCCTTCACCATTAAAGCAGTGAGCTTTTGGACAGTGAGTCCTCACTCTTAACAGGGTTATTTGTAAAAGACTCCTAACAGGGTCAGACCCTTAACCAGGTCACTATACTTACTGCATTGTAAAGAACAACTCCTAATAGGGTTGCAAGATCTTCTAAAAGGGATTATTATAAACAAGTATAATTCATTGTGGGTGTTAATTACCATTGGGGTTTTTACCATTTGGTTTCCCTGTAACCAAATTGTGGTGTTGTCTATTATGTTATCTGAATGTGCATTTACTTTAATGTATTGTAGAGTTAATAAAAGAAAAGAATTAAATTAGCTAATAACTAATTCACCCCCCCTCTCAGTTATCCTTTGGGACTATTCTAACAATCAATACTGGAGGCCAGAAGGAATTTTATACGATCACTAGCACATTTTGTGCATGGATGAGAAACAGTATCCAATGTTTTCAGATTCTTAGAAGAGGTATGAGTGGAGGCCAAAGAAGGGATATTTATGAAGTTTTTATAGACATAGGTTACTGAATCATCATCTATGTACTGGTACTCAATCTGGAAACCCTCGTCCTCACTTTTGTCCTACCTCATCTTAGTAAAGAAGATATTCTCTAGAATTTTAGACATCTAGAAAATCTCCACAAATATCCCTTCTAGCCTCCACAGAATATACATCTTCTTAGAATCTAAAAACTCTCAATCATTTATTCTCATCAATGTATGAATAAAATTGTGACAAAATTCTTAATCCCTAATTTAATCTTTGACAAATAAAATTGTGAGAAAACACTTAAAGAATATGGAAAGATGACAATATTTGTTTGCTCCACTCAATAAAGGATATATCTATAAAAATATGACAACTTGCATGAACCAAATAATGTTCTCAATAATTGGAAACAAGTTACTTAACTATAGAAATTGGAGAGGGCATGGCTTAAATTTATGAGCCGCTTTGTCCATAATTGGAGGATACAATAGCACACGTCAAAGGTAAGCCTATCATTATTGTGAGTTATCATCCTAGTCATCAGCTTAGAGTATCTTTGTGATAGAAATGATTATGATTTGGAATGCTTGTTGTTTGGTTTCCTTTATGATTTTGTTTGTTTCTATTGTTTGCGTGCATATATGGATTGTTTTGTTCTTGCAATTCTAATTGCTAAGGAGAGATTTGGAGGATCTCTGATTCAGACGATAACTAATTTTTCCTAGATGTTGTGAAACAAATTGCACAATGGTTTTATTTGTTTCTATATATGTATTATTTTGTTTACTCCTAGATTTTGTTTGTTTATTGAAATGGTTTTGTTTTCTCCTAGATTTCTATGAATGTAAAATGTTTACAAAGAATAAAATAATTGGAGGATACAATAGCACACATCAGAGGTAAGACTATCATTATTGTGAGTTATCATCCTAGTCATCATCTTAGAGCATCTTTGTGATACACATGATTATGATTTGTTAAATTCTCTTATTTTTTCCTTCCATAATTCTCATATCAAAATTGAGGGGATGTGATCCAAAGATTTTCACAAAGGCCTTTTTTAAACAAGATGGGATAGGATTTAAATAATGTTAAAATGAAATTTGGAAGTAATGATATCCAACCGAGTTTGGAACACACATCTATTTCCAACATTCTAATGAGAAGGGGCATGTGAGTAAAAGTTATTGACATCCTCCTCATTCTATGTTTAGAGTTTCCCTATAATTATTTCCTGCTATGTTTAGAGTTTCCCCATAATTTATGATTCAGTTTTTTCACAACTCCAATACATTTGGAATCGAGATAGGTCTAGAAATAGTAATCTGACTATTAGATTTGAATGCACAACATACATCAATTTAGGTAGTGGTTTTCTATGGATTTGGAGGGATGGGTAAAACAACACTCACTGATAAATTTTATGCCCACGTTGACCTCTAGAACTATAACCTGCATAATTCATATGAAACAAAATTGTACCAAGAATGATCTTAAAGTCCTTTAAGAACAAATCTTAAATGGATTGTTCCACCAAAATGTGAAATTGATATGCTGTCACCAAGGTCAGGTAATTATCTGGTCTTTCTTCAAAAATATTCCTAATCAGCCTATATTTCTATACATTGACAATTCTCTGAACAAAGCGGATCTGAAACAACTTCTACCTACAAAATTGGGTAGTTTCCTTCCACCCAAGAGAAGAATAATTCAAAAATAGTTTGAAGGTTATATTTGAATTCTTATTGATTCGATTCAAGTTTGTTTTCCTTTTATTCCTAATTTATTTAAACAAAGTAATGAAACTATGTGATGCTTATCCTAAGAGTTTAGAGCCAAATAATTCCATTTAGTCAAAGAAATCATCTCCAACCCTCAAGGATTTCATGGTTGTTTGTTCAACTCATAAATATTATGTTCAGTTGAACATGCCAACAACCAAATCATAAATATTATGTTCAATTGAACATGCCATGCAAATTTCATTTGCACTTGTCCTTCTTGTCAACCAAAAGACAAGTCTTGAATATTGAGCCATGATTTTTTGTCTGTATTTGTCAATGATTAAAGGAATGAAGGGCTACTGGGAAGTTGCTTTTTTCCAGCAGATAGCATCTATGGGAAACAATATTTCTATATAAATAGCTACATCTAGCAGCCTTAAGGTAACGCTACCTTGCACGATTATCATTTTTTTTTATGCTTGTGTACTACTATTCACTCATATCTTAGTCTTCTTATTCTACAAGCAATATATAAGCACTATAACAATAGTGGTAATCTTACATTGCAAGAATTTATCATTTTTTTTGGAGTGTATGAGTTTTTGTTATCGCAGTTTCCTAATATCCATTCCTTAAGGTGGGTGAATGCAATTTGTACATTCAACACAATGGGATTTGATTGCACAGCTATTGGTGTCACTCTACATGATGATATGCATATCTACTAAGTTTTTTGATTGAATCAATGACTTTTGTTTTTAATTTTATTTTTCATTCATACTATCTCTTTGGGGAAGTTATGACTGGATTTTCTCCAAGCAAGTAATTAAATTCCACAAAAGAGTGTGTGGTAGTAGAATTTTCTTGGTGATGATTTTTTTCCTAGGTGGCTTGTGCATCCTAAGATATTGAATGATCTACACAGCCATTTTTTGTCAATATTAACCCATAGTTAACATTAAAATACAAGGAAAATGAAACTTTTAAGCCATCATGAATAGTATCAAGTGTCCCTAGTTTTTCCCCTCATGCATTTTTGTTATGTCTTGAACTCTATGTTTTAGGTTTTATTTAATTAATTTTAATGGTTCTATAATGAATCCTCAAATCCAGTTGAGTGAAAGACTGAACGCTCCATAACCCATCCAAGAAATCATCTATTGGAGAAAGAGTAGCAATTACAGAGTACATGCTTCATGACCATTATGTGTTGTTCTTTTAATTCATAATTAGTATAGTAGTATTTTATCAACACGAATCTCATCTTTTGAATAACAGCATGGTTAATTTGTATTGTTACCTTATCAACTTAAAAATGAGTTATTTGAGTGCCGTTCATAAGGTAGTACTTAATACTAATTTCAAAAATCATGAACTGAAAACATAACAAGGATAGAGAAAAAACACTAGAGCCTATCCTACATAATCCAGTTTTTAAAGAATCTCCAGCTATGTATGGCCTTTGCCTTCTCTTGCCACTATTACTTTGCAACATTGGAAGCTACTTCCTTTTTAAGGCCTTCAAGGAAACAATCAAAATCTTTATAGGATTTTTTTATTTTCAATTGGTTTGCAGCATTGAGCAAAAGAACACTAGCTTACTGCCTCAACTCCCTTGGTTATTTTCAACCACAACAGTTTCTCTTCATCAACTTCAAAGAATAAATGAAGGAATGCTTTATAACTATGTTGCTGGTTAGGTTTTGCATCCAATAGTTTACCAATTTTTTTTCCCAGGGTTTTGTTTGGATGGGTTTGGGATATAAGATGTAAAAATAACCATATTTTGCACAAAATGTGAAAAAAATGAATTTTGAATTGATAACATAGCTCATAATTGATAGTGTAATGTCACTTGTCAAATTATAAATGTTAAAGATAAAATCATAAATCAAACTGGTTTCTATCAAGTATCATTCCTGGTGAGGCCCTAGTGGGATTGAGAGTTTAGGATGAACCTCCATGGCGCATGTCATTTTTCTTAATTTGACCATGTTTAAACAAGCTCTACATTCTTTCAAAAATGCACTTTTAGGGTGAAATGGTTTTACATTTTAAAATTTTAAGAAATAAATTAAGTTAACGTCCATGAATGACCAAAAGTAGGTCAATGGGATTCAAGAGAACAACAGTATAAAAAAGAGAGTTCTAGGATGAGAAACCTTGAAAGGTCTCACCAAGGGGAAGAAAAAATGTATACAAGTAAAAATTACAAAACAATAGGGGACCACCAAAAAAATTAGTTAGGAAATATGTACAAATAAGCTAAGAAAGGGGAACAAAAACCTTGAAGAGCATCCATAGAGGAAAATTGAAGATCATAAAGTATCAATGTTTGGACTAGAGATGATGAATTCACCAATGCCATTGCCAATCACTATGAAGGGATTGAATCAAGATCTAATAATGTTCAATGGTTAGGTGCCAAGGAGAAAGAGAAGTACCCCCATTAGGATAACACCCAACATCCAAGGTTAAAGTAGCACCTCTAGCAATAAAAAATCTGATAATATGCATTTTCACTTGTGAATGGTAAGGGGGCCTAAGGGGACGAGATCTAAGGAGACAAGAAGAAGTGGACCCATGACATCAAGAAGAAACAAGTGGGGTCATGCTGACAAGAAGAAATAGGTTAATGATGTAGAGGGGGAACATTTTCAGGAAAAACACTATAAGAGATGTCATCATATATGCTTACTTGCATCAATGAGAGAAGCAATGGTATCCAAAGGCTATTTAGGGCTAATGCAGTGTGTTGAAATTAAGAAATCAACCTAGGAGATCTAGAATTTTGATAATCTACATGTAAGGATTTGTGCCAAAGGGTGATGGCCTTTTGAAGATAAAGAGTCAAATTCCATTGGTCTAAATATCTAAATAATGTAGTGAGATTATCTAAGTCCTTATAGAGTCAATAATATCTCTCTCAAATTCCATAATAAATGGAACATCTAAAGATTAATTGCTCCTTGAGCTTAACCTTCTAGAGGGAGAAAAGATGACAAATCTAGTCAAGGTGAGTAATATGATGATCGATCTCAACCTATAGTTGATGGAAACCTACTCTCATTTTACCAAGGGGGACCTCAAGCCAATTGATGTAGATGTATGTTTGTAAATATGAAATATCCCTTAGCAGCTCTAGTGATGGTCTCCTTTGAAGGAATAAATTAAGGAGCATCCAAGGGAATACATGAAAGGATGTAGTTTGTTGAAAGAGATGATAATAGAAATACGTAATTTAGCCTATAAGTACCAAGACTAATTGTGTTGAACAAGATATAGTGAGGCAATTCTGTCAGAATAGTAAAGAGCCAAATATAGATATTTGTCATGAATAGAAGCAAAGTTACCCATGGATCTGGGTCTATGAATGTAGAAAGTAAACTAGAGGAAATTCTCAAAATGTAGGCATTGGAAAAAAAAACTTTGCTTGGACAATATACTTTCACCTGATAAAGTGTTGCAACATGAGAAGTGAGACCCTTTCGACATGGGTCCAACAAATGAATCCCAAGCTAGGTCCCCAAACCTCCAAGCCAAATTTGAACAAAAAAAATTGTGGGATTGATGATGGTATCAAAACAATGTACCTTAGAAGTGGATCTAGAAACATTGGTATCCCAAGAGGGAGGCATATCCTTCACGAAGACGTGAATGTGAGGCAAAATTCATGTTGAAGGAAAGAATAGAAAGTTGGACCCCCAAGTATGTGTAAAAAAATGTGATCTCTAAGGAAGCCCTCTTTTAAAATAATTATAATATAGAAAGAAGACGTTTGGAGATACTGAAAATCATGACCTTAGTTTTGTTACAAAATTTGAAAGTGCAAAAATTCAGAGAAGTACAAACACACATAACACTTAGAATTTACATAGAAAAACCTGGTTAAATTATACCAAGAAAAAAACCATGGCCAAATATCTTTTAATATTATTCTCAGGAATTTTCACAATTAAAACAATCTTCAAAATGTATCTCCAAACATGATTTTGAGTTGCATATAAAAAATGAGTTGCGGAGACCTAATTACAAACCACTTACTAAATTCAGTAAGTATGAATCATATAACTACATTTACAACACTTGTCAAAGTTAGTCACCAAAATGACTTACTATTTATAGTAAGTCAACTCATAAAAACCTTCTATTTATAGCAAGTCCAAAAAAAAATTCCGCCTCCAGTAGATAGTTTCACCGTGGTCAATTCTAGACTTAACCAAAGACAGTGGACTCTCCATGATGAGTCAACCAAATAAGGTGGACTCTCCATGATTACTCAACCAAAGAAGGTGGTTCCATGCCATTGTTAGAGTTAGAAGGACAATTCATTGTTGTAGACCTGACATAGAAGGAGAAAACACTCTGATTTTGTGTTGGTGTTTGCAGACTTTTTATATTCTGATTGCTTGGACGTTGAAAGGTTATATTGGAGAGACCTAAGAACTATTTTGGTCAATCTTGGTTTCATAACCAATACCAAATTTAGAGCAAAAGCTCAATATTACAGGCCTAGGAAGAAATGGAAAATTTCTATGATTTCTTATTTGTAGGATTGGTAAGGCCTAGTGGACTGAAGGAATTGAATTCTTAAGGGTATATGGGAAGTTAGAACCCTTAGTCAAAGTCTAATCCTTGGTAAGGTAAATAATCGATGTTGGATAGGTTGGAGAGTATGAAGCTAGGAGCTATGAAGAATTAATGTAGCTATGAAGACATTATTTTTCCATTAGTATATGCAAAGGGAAAATACATTTTTAATTGTCAATTACACCTACATCGAAAGACAAACTTTCAGTACAAACTAAAAGTACAGATAACAAAGGTCACCGAAAGTGTTAAGAGAAAAGAAACCCAACAAGACAGATCACAAGAGTAACCCGATATAGTTTGCATAGTTCAACCCAAAAATGTTGAGGTGCAAATTGACATAGTAGAAAAGCAGAGGAACCCGAAAGAGCAAGGGAACCCAATGGACAGTTCAACAAAGGAACACTGATAGATTGACAATAGAACAACCCGAGTATCAGACACCAAAAGTCAGTTAAATCCTGAGAAATGTGGATCTGACTTCCAAGCCAAATAAAAGAGTTATGTTTTATATTTAGCATTTTGATTTGATTTAAAACCATTTCTTGAGGGACAAGAATTGTAATTATAATTTTTTTAATCAGTATAACTAATTGAAAACATGCAAACTAGGAGATCAAGGTCAAGTTGTAAACCTTCGATCGTAGAGTTATCTTGTAATATGTAAAACTAAAATAGGTCAATCTATTGTATAAATAGATGTGTAATCATTCATTTGAACAAGGATGCAAGGATGATAGTAGCCAAGGAGCACATCTATGGATCAGACTAAGAGTTTCAAGAAAGAAAAACAAAAGATGAATTAGGTTATCAAGAACCAGATTCAAGGCTACCGTGCAACAGAGGTATTGATCAATCACATTAGGTGATACATTAGAATTGTAATCTTTAATGGATCTGTAATGAGCAATGGTAGATTGCATACACTCAGGTCATTGATTATTTTTTTCTAAATTCTAAAAAGTGTAGAAAATAGAAGAAATCCTTTCAAGAAAGGTGAATTTAACAATCCTTATGTAAATCTCTTAACTGAGTGCACACTAAACAATGTTGCTAAAGCTCTTAATAGATTAGACCTTAACTAGTCTCCACATAATCCAATTGTCAAAGAGAGTAAGCCAGATAAACTTGTGTTATGTGCACTCTGCACCAGAAAGACATCCATGTCAAAATAGAGGGGTTATTTGATTCCTTGTATGTTCTCTATCTTCACTACGAACAACTTATAACAAGTTTAGAAAAAATTGAGTAAATGATACAATAGGCTTAAAATTAAAAATTCATAGTTATATGTATGATATTTCTTTAGTAGATAATAATTCAAATAATGAATCAAAAATCTAACACCCACTAAGAAATTGGGAAAAAAATGTTTCAAATGATTTGGATTGTGGATCAGAATTTATAACACCCATCAGTAAATTGGAGATAAAAATTCAATAATGTGACAGAATTCCAACACTGGCTAAGAAATTGAGCAAATAAAGTTTCAAAAACTATAACAACTCAGATTAAGAATCCAAATTTCTTACACTCAATAAGAAGTTGGACACGTTCTTCCGCTGATTACCCTAAAGCTGAATGACCTTCCCAAACTCTTTATCCTACACAATGGTGAATAAAAATACATACGTGTGACTACCATACTCGAAGAGTTTCCCTTGGCTGGAGAAAATGATGAGACCCACTTTTGCCTCGTACAACAACAAAAGTTCATTCACCTTATTTATTAGCACACTTCGCCTCTTTGAGAATGTCACCTGTCGATTTGTTTGGTTCTCGATTCTCTTTATTTATATATTTCTCTACCCCATCAAGCTAAAAACAACAAAACTTCACCTAATCAGTTAACTAAACTTCATAATTAGTTTGCAAGATTCTCTACACTTTTTTCTTCAACTCCTCATTTCACCTATCTATTTGTAGAGGATGAGCTTTTGACTAAACTAAAAGTAGATGATGTTAAGAGGGAGGCTCAAAATCTTTATGTCTAGTTTTTACCTCATATTTCCATGCTACAAATGTTTCAATAAATGACCAATATGGATAAATATATTTGTGTAAGCCCCAAAGATCTTTTTTTTATCATCTTAGTACTTAATAACATGACCAAACCATACAATCACAATATAACTCAAGATATAAACGATAAGTAATTATTTTATGTGTTAACTGAATATCTAAATCTTTCCAAATTATTGTACAAAAAAGGAAAATTGATTATTTTCTTTTATGTTTTTAAATGAACCTTCAAATCCCAACAAAATAAAAAATACCTCTTCACCAATAACTAGTTTTTTTGTTACATGTCTCCAATAAATACATGCATACAAATTTTCAATTCAAACAATTAGTTTATCTCTAATAACAAATTATTTTAGACATAATCCATAAAATGAAACAACCCACCCACGTGATTGTCATTTTTGGTAAAGGGTATACAGTGACAAAGAATCTTTTTATCACACTTGTTGGGAATGAGTTACATGACAAACACTAATTTTTTCAAATGATAAGGGGAATTCTTATACAATTCTAAATATCTTCATCTCTATCATGAAATTATACAATCATGAGAAGTATTGATTCCATAAGGGCATGGGTGAAAAATATATTGATACCACTACATGGGTGAATGAGGAAGATGTTATAAGACAAGCCCTAAATTCAATTATTATAACATCAAAAAGATTATGGGATTGTCTAGATGACACCTACAAGAATGATCTTATTAACATAGGAATAGATCAAGTGTGTTCCCATCTCATAAGAAATCTTAAAACTATTGAAAACTAACAATGAATAACTTTAGGGCTATTGGAGAATTTTACACGATCTTTTAGCCTTTGAAAAAATTATATTGCATATCAAAGACAACTACAAAAAAAAAAGTAACTTTTAAAAAATTATTCAAAAAAATTAAATGTATTATGATATAACATTAAGCATGCAAACAATACTAAACACAAACCAATTTTTCTTCTTAATTTACTAATTGGTGACTTGAAATATACCAGCATATGAAACATAATAGTAAATACTAAATAGACTTCCAATTCTTAGATATAGGATCCAAATATTAAGAACTCGGTTCAATTCTTTAGATTAGTTCAAGGACTCAAGAAACCTTGCAATAGAGATAATTAACTACTTCATTCAAATCATCAGTCTGCCTTAAAAACACAAACTTATAGTGAACAGACCATCACAATCACAATCCAATAGTACTATTGCATTATTCAAGAAGTGATACTCCAATTTTTTGTTATATGGAGCTTATAAATCAAATATTCTGGAAATTTCATAAAGATATATAATCTGGTCAACTTGTGAATCAATTATATCATATACACACTAGATTGTCTCTTTGGATAAAACATAATGTAGTCAATATCACCATGTGATTTCTCCATCGATATCAATGACCTAACTTACTGTGTTGATAAACAACAGCAAAGTAGGATTCAAGGGCCCAATCAATTGTTGAGCATGCAGTCCTCTATCTTGGCACAACTCACTCTCCACAATAGATTCATTTGAAATGATGGACTACAATAGATTTATGAATAATAAATTTTGTGACCTGAAATAGTTTGATTAGTAGTGTGTTGAATAATTTTAGAATTTCTACTAATTAAGTCAAGAACAAAACCATGAACCCATTTATACAAATTTCATCAAATGTTTTTAAGGTTTAGGAATGTCACACACCTTATCTAGTTTCTTTTATTTAAATTCATTATGCACTCACCTATTAAAGCATGTATGTTCTAATTTTAGTAATGATGTATACATAATTTATTTTCTAAAATTTTAATGGGAGTTATTAGTTGCAACAAACCTTATTTAATTGACTAAACATAACAAAAAGTCAGCCAAGCTGAAGTGAATCACCTTAGATTTGGTTACTTAGACTATTTGATCCATCATAGTGAAAACTCTTCACCAAATTGTGAACATTTATTGGAATATTTTGCTAAAGAAAGGGCTTAGTAGCACACATATAGGTCATCGAGCATTGGATTAACTTTCTCCCATCCAGGTCAATGTTGCAGATGATGAGTTGGTACCTATAGAAAAAATGGGTTATCTCCATCTTGGGATTTGTTTATTTTAGGTTTTTATGATTGTGAAGATAATTGCTTGTGAGAATCTTTGTGATGATTTTATTGAAGAGATTAGACTAGATATGTCTTATTTAGAGTGGAAGAGAGTCATAATATATATCTTGTTGGGAAGTTTAGGAAACTTGATAAGAAAGAAGAACCTAGGAGGGTCAAAGGGGAAGGAGGATTCCAATTAAAAATAATGATAAGTAAGATAACCTCTACATTTTTCCACTAGTAATGGAGTTACAAACCTCATAGATTTAAGAATGTGAAAGATGGTTTAGGCCTATACAATGATATCATGAGTGATCAAAAGACAATGTTTTGAATTCAATATAGGATAGTCATGGATATGACATCAAATGCATGAAGCTAATAGAGATTCATAACATAGAATATATAGCTATAATTGTGATAATCATTGAACCAAAGAGGTATAATAATCAATGATAAAAAATAAGAAGGATACAATGAGGTTTTACTATCTAGAGCGTAAAGAACGCCCAAACATAGAGATACACATGATGAGGACATCATTAAGATGTAGAGTGATGACCAAAATAGAGAAAATAGTGATTTGTTAAAGTATTCAAGAGTATGGACCAACCAACGTCATGGAGGGCAGGTGGTTTTAGATTAAAATAATACAAAAACAATGGAGTTCACTGTCATGAAAGTGCTCAATTGTTAACATTCACTGCTAAAAATTAAAGAGATATGTTGAAATAGCAATGATGATACATAGTAGCAGTGATCAACAATGTATGTCAAAAGCACTATGGTAAAGAACAAAGATCAAACACTAGGTGCAATAGGTAGAGCCTAAAAAGAGGAGTTTTAGGACAGTAGGTATATGATTCTCTAGTTTGAATATCAATCTTATTTGTCCTACTATTCATCTCACTCAAGATCATACCATTATGCATTTTAGATTCACAATAATTTCAAGAAAAAGGGCACAGATTACACAGGACAAACTAAGAATATTTTTTTATAGAAAAAAAAAAAAGTAATAAATGAAATAAAATGGCCATGGAAATTTAGGGTATTTTTTGGGTAACCTTCAATACATAACAAGAAAAAAACAAAAAAAAAAAGGAAAAATTCACGACACTAAAATAAAATTGTAAATTCCCTCATCAAACAATGAACATTGATATGAATTTGGAAATGTGAGCATAGTTCAATAGATACCTCAACACACCAGTTTTCTTTTCTCTACTCTTATTGTTCACTTGGGCTAATCCAAATCGACACAGATTGGGATGAGTCAGAAATTTAGCGAATTATCTTACCCAACTTAAAAAAAGTGATCCCTTCAATCCATTAACATGGCCAAAAGAATAAATGAAAACCCATTATGGAATTTATATTTCAAATAGACTAAAGACTGAGTGTTATCAGAAATTTACTATTTGGAGATGTAGGGAAAAATCAATAATGACAATTTTTCCCTATTATTTGAAATAAGTAATAAACCCTAAAAAAAATTCAGTCAGATATGAGCTATAAATGATTATTATATTATATATTTAACAGAAAAATAGTCTATACGTTTATCACATAGATCTCTACAGAATTCAGTTTGTATTAAAAAATGTTGGAGGAACAAAGAAATCAAATTATTAACTTGTGTAGATAGACATTTTATCCTTCAATGTTTATCAAAGATCAAGAAAGTGGAGCCATTACATAGGACATTACACCCCAACCACTTACACTGTCTTCATGCTCTTTGACCTCAATTTGGCTTTGTCACGCTCATTTTCTCTCGTCGGCAATAAAAATAGAAATGATTTGGTTTCACTTTTTATTCTTCATGTATACCCTGCATACGTTAGAATCCTAATGGTCTCCTTAAAACCCATCAAAATCACGACACTATCGAGGACTATTAAAAAAAACCCAAATTCACAAAAAAAATTCATCCGTCAGAATTTACCATTGAAATTTGGCCCTAAATGTAGTAGTGTAATGATGTGTACAGTGATGTATTGTGATCTTATTTCTAAGTTTTCATGGCTTAATATTGCAGATGGAGTGAGTTACCAATGTTTTAGTGAAGACTACTGTAACAATGATCTTTGACAGAGTTAGTCTCTGTGTTTTGAGGATAACTTGCATGTGATAAGGATTCATGATATGCGAGCTTGGAGAATGTCAGGAGACATTTTGAGGAATGTTTTTTATGATTCTTGGGTTGCAGGACTCTTGGTGACGTCATTTGTGGTGTGTGTTTTGGAGAAGACCTACTTGGGGCCGACTTCAGAGATGTAGCATGTATTATGGAGTGCAATCGTAGATTACAAATCTTGGATTATATTTGATGAATTGTAATTGGTGTTTACTTGTTATAGGTATCGCGTGTATCTTAGAAATGGGTTAAGTAATTATTTGCGCATTGGATAAGTCTTAATTGGCCGACCTATTTACTTATTGTAAATATCTATAAAAGAAAGATTGTTTTTCTTTATGGAAGTGTGATAATAGAAAAGTGTGGAAGCTACGATCTTGTTTATGTGAAGTTTTCTGGATGTAGAGAAGAAGATTTGATTAAGAGAATTCAATGGAACTGATCAAGAAAAGACAATTTCTATCAGAGTGTTCACTGGATTGTATATTTCTTATATACACTTGTATTTAAGACAGTAATTCCTGAGGGTGGATTTAACCTTCTTTAGGAAGTGTGCCTGGGCAGTGAGCCCAGTGTTACTCTTGACTCCTAACATGGTCTATCCTTGAACATGGACTATATATTGTAATGCATTAATAATCTCCTAATAGCGATAAATATTTTAGCAGGGATACTATACTCTCAATACATTATTTTTGGATGTTAAATCCCACCAGGGTTTTACCATTAACAAGGTTTCCTCGACAATAAAGGATTGTGTTATGGTGTTGCATTTACTGTGTTATCAGTTAGATTAAATTTTTTGTTTATAAATGTTTAATGTTTAAAAATATATCTCACAATTGATTCACCCCGCCTCTCAGTTGGGTTGGTGGACTGTTATTCCTAACAAGGCTAAGTCGATGAAACAAAAGCTAAGAAAGATTCATCCTCATATAGCCTTGCTAGTAAAAGAAGAATTGGAAATTTTTTTAAAAGTGGGGTTCATAAGGGTCATATCTTATTCTAAAATGATATCCAATATTGTTTCAATTTCAAAGCATGATAAATCAATTAGATCATGCATGGATTTCCATGATCTCAACTTGGCATGCCCAAAGGATGACTTTCCATTACTTAGTATTGAGGCTACAGTGGATTTAACGAAAAGACACTCTATGTTCTCCCTTGTGGATGGATTTAGTATATATAAAAAAAATAAGATAGCACTAGAGGATCAAGAGAAAAAAAACCTTCACATTCCCTTTGGGTACATTTTTTTGGAATGTCATACCCTTTGGCCTTAAAAATGATGGAGCTACTTATTAAAGGGCAATGACTACAATTTTTCATGACATGATGCATACATTTATTGAAGACTATGTAGATGATATCTTAGCTAAATCACATGAAAGTAAAGATCATCTACCCATCCTGGAAAACATTTTCACAAGGTTAGACCAATTCAAAGCTAGGTTAAATCCTAAAAAAGTGTACATTTGGGGTACAATCGGGAAAATTATTGAGCTACATAGTTTCAGAAAAAGGAGTAGAGGTTGATCCTGAGAAAGTTCAATCTATAATGGATATGGATAAACCAAAGAATATAAGTAAAATGACATCATTAAAAGGAAGTTTGCAATCCATAAGAAGATTTATATCTCAACTAGCGGAAAAATGTCATTCTTTCACTAAACTTCTACACAAAGACATAGTTTTCAAGTGGGATGCCCAATGTGATGAATATTTCTTCTTATTGAAGTCATACTTGGTGAATCAACCTATACTTGTGCCACCTATAAAAGATAATCCTTTACTCTTGTATATTTCAGCAATAGAATGCTCTTTAGGAGTATTATTGGCTCAAGAAGATAAAGATGGAAAAGAAAAGGCAATCTATTATTTCAGCAGAACCTTATTCAAATGTGAACTTAACTATAGCTTCATAGAATGAGAATTCCTCATAGTAGTTTTTTATTTCCCTAAAAATGCATCATTATATGTTGGTGCACAAGGTTAAGCTCATTGCTAAAATTGATTCTCTCAAGTATCTACTTAGAAAAATAGCTCTCGTGGGAAGATTGGCCGAATGGGTGATGGTATTGAGTGATTTTGATATAGAATAAATGGATAGAAAATCCATCAAGGGAAAATTTATAATGGGTCAAATGGTGGAGGCTCCTCTAGTTGATAACCATCCTATTCAAGTTGAATTTCCAGATTTAGAAATAATTAATATTGAGGCAAAAATATAGGAACTCTATTTTGATGGATCATACACACAACATGGATCAGGGGTAGTCACTCTTTTGATTACCCCTCAAGGTTACAAAATTCCAAAGTAATACAAAATTATTTTTCCATGCACCAAAAATATTGCAGAATATGAAGCCCTAGTCATAGGTATCAAAATGGCTTTAGAATGAAAAGTGACAGAATTGCAAGTATATGGTGATTCTCTAGTAGTCATAAACCATATTAATGATGAATATTAAACAAAGGATGAAAATTTGATGTCCTATAAGAGAATGATAGATGATTGGAAAAAGTATTTTTATTTGATTACTTTTGAGAAAATTTCAAGAGACAGAGACAAAGAAGAAGATGCCATGGAAACTTTAGCCTCTCTTCTTCAAATTCCAGAATAGAATGCTAGATATGAATTTTTGGTGGAAGAGTTGGTAAAACCTGCATTTGACCTTCCCAACTCCCATATCATTTTCTTGTAAGTTGGACATGACTCACCTTGGTATGGACCTATTTTTACTTACCTAAAATACCAAACTTTACCCTTGGACCAAACTCATAATCAAAGGAGACATTTCATACACCAAGCTTCCCGTTATACCATCCTTTATGACACATTATATTGCAAGAGCCTTGATAGAATGCTTCTTAGGTGTCTAGAGGACGAGGAGTAAAAATTAGCTTTACAAGATGTGCACGAGGGGATCTGTGCATCTCATTCTAGCATGTTAAACTTAGCTATTAAAATCCTTCGCATGGGATACTTTTGGCCAACTCTAGAGAAGGGTACTTGTCAGTTTTTCAAGATATGTCAGAAATGCCAATATCATGGGAACTTGATTTATGCGCAAGCACAAGATTTACACCCGTTGACCAAACATTTTCCCTCTTATCAATGGGGGTTTCATTTAATAGGATGATTTACCCACCTTCATCCAATGGTCATAAGTATATCATAACTACAATAGAGTACTTCATTAAATGGGTAGAAGTTTTACCTTTGACAACTACAATGGGTAAACAAATCTCAATGTTTATCCTAAATCACATCATTTGTAGACATGGAATTCCTCATGCTACAATAATTGATAATGGAAAACAATTTAAAAACAAGGATGTGTATGACCTATGTGACAAGCTCCATATTATACACCATTATTCTTCCATTTATTATCCTCAAGGGAATGGTCAAGCAGAAGCAACAAAAAAAAACATTCTCACAATTTTGAAAAGAATGGTTAATAATTCAGGAAGGAATTGGTATGTGCAATTAATTTTGGCATTATGGGCATATAGAATAAGCATAAGGTCACCAATGGGGGAAAAACCATTTTAATTATTCTATAGAGAAGAGGTTGTATTACCTTTAGAATTTGAGATTACATCCTTGAGAGTATCCTTACATTGTTTGATAACAGATGAAGATTACAAGGTTGCTAGACTTCAACAATTTGAGTTATTAGAAGAATATCAAACTTCGGTTATCTCAAGGTAAATCAAAATAGAATGTCAAGGAACTACAACAAGAAGATAAAACCTAGAGTGTTTCAAATTGGGGATTTAGTATTGAGAGAAAACCCTAAGAATCGAGTAGAAATAGAGAAGAAAGGAAAGTGGGAAGCAAACTGGTTGGAACCATTCATTATCACTTATTCTTTTGGCATGGGAACATACAAGTTAGCTAACTATGATGGAGATGAGTTGCAAGAACCTATTAATAACATTCACTTGAAGAGGTTCTATACCTAAGATTCAGATGAAAGTGTATAGGATAAAAGAGTATCAGATGAGAGAAAGCATCATTCTTTGTATATTGAAAAGAGATCTTGAAATAATCCAAAAACAGTGAAAATAGATCCTGAAGAAATTCAAAAATAGTGGAAATAGTGTTGAGAAAAGAGAAAAAAAAGTGGAAAATTGAGCATAAAGAAAGAAAAAACACTCAAATATGGATCCTAAAAAATCGTTATCTTGGTGAATATACCTGGAAAACATGCACCTTAGTAAGTAACAAAAAAAAAAAAAAAAATTGAAAAAAAAAATCGAAAAAGAAAAAAGTGTCTTGGTGAAAACCTAGCAATAGGCACCTTGGTAGCAAAAAAAGGAAAAAAAAAAAAAGAGAAAAAGAGAAATAAATTCAAGTGGTGAAAACCTAGTAAACAGGTACCATTTGAATTTTAGTTTTTTCCTAGTTGCATGGTCCATCTTGCATCTTTTCATCACAATTGTATATATCCTTGCATCCGTCATTTGTACATAGTCATAATAAAGTCTTTGAGCTACATTTAACATATACCGAGCTTTTTGTCATGTTTTGGAAATTTCCCAAGCCCAACATATTTCTTTTTAACTAGGGGCATTAATCCAAAAGCAACGGATTTTAACAAAGCAGACACCAATTCACAGGAATCAAGGCATCAAATCACAACAAATAGACACTTAAACCTTGATTTACATCATTGTTCAATTCCCATCTGATCTTGAAACAACATAATCCTGACCTTCATTGACTTATTATTATTAGGATTAAAATAAACAAAAGCCAAAAGATCAAAATGGATGAAGTTCTATTTAAAATATGGATACAACAATAGCACTAAGTTTTCTATGAGGTATTAGTTTTCTTGAGTCGTTTCTTTCAAGTTAATCCATGATGTTTCTACTAGATTAGCAAAGATGAAAGAATGACATATTTTCTTGATTTCTGTGTGACTGTTTTAAGATTGATTCATTAAAGTATGTGAATTTTTCTAAAGACATGACCATCAAAGAGTCATCGAGGAAATTTTGCATATGGAAGGGATTCGATCTCTTTCTATTTACGCAAAAGGATACCTTGGTAATTTAGATCTTCCATATCTTAATGAAAAAATTCACTTGCAACACTAAATCTAATGAAATTGAAATTCATACTCCCATGGTGAAACCAGTGAGAGTTGTACTATCTTCATAGCTAAAATCCAAAGATAGTGTAGACACCTAAAACTGGGCAGGTGTTCTCTAATAAAGCAAATCTGCAAATCTCAGCCAAATGCTCTAAATTTCATCAAAATGGATCAAATCAATTTCAAATGGACATTTATCAATAAAATTGGACAAAATCAAGTTAAATCAAAGGATCAATTAAATAATGACATCAAATGATTAAATATAAGCCTACCGAGATTAATCAAATTATATAATTGATTTTAATCAATGAATTGTATAGTTTAAATAAAAAATCAAATTGAACATATTCCCCTACATGTCTAAATTAATTAATTGATTGAATTCAATAAATCCTAATATCCTTCAAAATGAATTTGAGAAACCAATGAGAATTGAGAACACAAAGCACATGGATCACTCCTAATTTGCAATCTCAATCATTCATTTTGAACTTTCAATCCTAATCACTCAAATTTGTCCCTTTGCCCAAACCTTTGAGACAAGCATTAAAATTGTCCCACCATTTGAAACCATCTCAAAGACTCTCACTCAAGCAAGGCTTGATCATGATCAATTAACTCTACCCCCTACACTTGGGAAAATCCTATAAATACAAGCCATTTTGAGAGCATAAGGGATCCTAGACATTCATGAGCAATTGTATCCTTATTATAGAGAAATTTAGCAAGATCATAAGCATTTGAGAACATAATTGAGCATATTTTGAGAAATTGAGATCATAATAGAATGAAATGCATTGGTAATTTGAGGGTTGTGAGCTAGAATAGGCATAATTAATCAAAATTCTCATTCTAGGATTGTCACTAGTAGAGATTAAGGCTGAGAGCTCTATAAACAAAGCTTAGTTAGAGATTCTTGAGATGTTAAATTCTTTATTTTTCAATTATTAGATTAAATTGTATTATTTTTTCCATATAATTGATAGATAGAACCTTTATTTTATGAAGGTGTGATTTATACATACACAAAATCGTGTATGTATAAATTATACCTTCATGAAATAAAGGTGTTATCTATCAATTCTATGGAAACAATAATACAATTTAATCTAAGAATTGACAAATAAAGCATTTAAAATATCATGGATCTCTAATAAGCTTTACTAATAGAGTTCTTAGCCTTAATCTCTACTAGTAACAATCCTAGAATGAGAATTTTGATTGATTATGCCCATTCTAGCTCACAACTCTCAAATTGCCAATGCAATTCATTCTATTATGATCACAATTGCTCAAAATATTATCAAATATGTTCTCAAATGCTTATAATATTTCTAAATTTCTCTATAATAAGGATTTAATTGCTCATGATTGTCTAGGATCCTTTATGCTCTCAAAATGGCTTGTATTTATAGGATTTCCCCAAGTGTAGGGGGTAGAGTTAATTGATCTTGATCAAGCCTTGGTTGAGTGAGATTCTTTGAGATGGTTTCATATGGGGGGACAATTTAAGTGCTTGTCTCAAAGGTTTGGACAAAGAGACAAATTTGAGTGATTAGGATTGAAAGTTCAAAATGAGTGATTGAGAGTGCAAATTAGGAGTGATCCATGTGCTTTGTGTTCTCAATTCTCATTGGTTGCTCAAATTCATGTTGAAGGATATTAGGATTTATTAAATTCAATCAATTAATTAATTTATCCATGTAGGGGAATAGGTTCAATTTGATTTTTGATTTAAACTATACAATTAATTAATTAAAATCAATTATATAATTTGATTAATCCCTTTAGGCTTATATTTAATCATTTGATGTCGTTGTTTAAGTGATCCTTTGATTTAACTTTATTTTTTCCAATTTTATTGATAAATGTCCATTTGAAATTGATTTGATCCATTTTGATGAAAACTAGAGCATTTGGCTGAGATTTGTAGATTTGCTTGATTAGAGAACACCTGCCCATTTTTGGGTGTTTATAGATAGCAGTATTCATATAATCATGGTTTCTCAAACTCACTAGTGATGGTTGTACGTGATGGAGGTACCAAAAATCTCGATGATGAAAATTTAATCCATGCATTATTTTGCAAAAATGACAATTAGTTGCATTTTTTTAGAATTAGTTTGCACAATGGATTTCCTGGGTTAGGGAATGAGTTTTCCAAAGGGTTGATATCATTAAAAACAAATTTATCTTTTAGAATGAGTATGTTGGACTTTAATCAAATGCATTGCATATCATTAATCATTAATCATTATTTTTCAAAAAGTGCATTATTCATTAAAGCACTGTATCATTAATCATTTCATCATTAAGGTGCATTTCATTAAAGGTTATATGCATAGAAAAGAGAAAAAATAAAAGGATTTCTTATCTAGTTTCATTACATATCATTGCATAAAATAATTAACATCATTAAGGGCATTAAATAAAAAGCATTAATTTATCATACATTTTTGCATCCATCTAAATATTTCGTACATAAGAAAAATCATTCACAACATATAAAAGTAAATGACTAATCATATAGAAAGTGCATCCATGTTTCATCAAAATATAAGTCCAACGTATAATGACATCATAAAGAGAATATGGAATTAAGAGCAAGAGTGTCTATCATAAAAGCAATATTCAAAAATCCAACATCATGCCTATCAAATGTATATCAAGATACATCACCCAAATATACATCATAATCTCCATCAAAGTACATCATGGTACATCACATAACAAGAGGGAGGATCATGATCTCAATTAGGGGCACCATCTGCACCATCTACCCCTATTGCACCACCTGTATTACCTATCCCACCTGGGCCACCTGTGTCATATGTCCCTCTACCCGTTGAATTTCCTAGATTTGTTTGAGGCACCTGACTAGTACTCACTAAACTAGGCCTCTATGCCATCATGGTCATAAAAATTTGCATCATAGTAGAAACCTAATCAATCTGGATACTCATAGCTAGTGGTCCAGGAGCACCTAGGTAAGGCTCTTTGGTAACCTAGGGTTTCTAGAGTTCTTTTGGCTTGTATTGGTTCTAGCCAAACCACTAGTTTAATAATAGGACTAGAGGTGTCCTAAGGTGTGTGTTAGGTCTTTAGGGAAGGTCTTTTCAATTTTGTTTGGTCTTTTTAGTAAACAAGTGCCAATTTGGACCCTAATTGCCAATGTTGTGGCAATGGAGCAAATCAGCACATAGGGGTCAAATTTTGAAAGAGAGTTTTTTAGGACCTAAGAGAGGTAAGAATGGTCTACCTAAGTCTATTATGATCTTTTCATGGTCATAGAAAAAGGTTAGAGTGGATTTCCTAAAATTGTGGAAAGTTGTCAAAATTGTCAATGTGGTCATTGACAACATTGACAACAATTATGCAAGAAAAGCAATTTTGATGAAATGGTTATTGTAACTATCTGAAACCATTGGATTAGAGATGGGGACAAGTATAAGAATCCTTCCTTGACCTGTAAGCAAGGTTGGTGAACATTTTGAAAATACAAGATTTTCTATGTGTGCATTTTCAGAGCAAATTCAGTGTGTTTTCTTGTTTTTATTAGGTAGATGGATTAGATCTCAGTCTACATCCATTGATTAATGTAGGGTAGGTTAATTTGAGAGTTTTTGTAGAGTTATATTGCAAAGTTGTGGTTTTTATATTGGTTTTGTTAAATTCTTTGTGTTTTACCTTGTGGCTGGTCTGAACCAGGCAGGTTGGACAAATGGGGTCTTAACTCAACTTGCCACCATAGTTTCTGTACGGGCTCTTGGCATGGGTGAGAAGACTCCATGTAAATTATTTTTATAGAAGAAGGGGCCCAAGAAAGTATTTTTTCTAATTTTGCAATGATGTCGTAGGTGAGCCTGTTGTGCATGGCTAGGGACTGAGAAACATTTCAAGTGATCCAAGGAGGGTTGAATGCATTGGTGGCTTCAACCAAAGCTCATGGAGGGATAGAGTAATGTATTTAAGACCCGCAACTTGAAGAAGGAGATTGGAAGGATTTCTTGGTGTGTGGAAAGAACACTTTTGTGTTCAGACTGTTAAAAAGCCCTAAAACCCTAGTTTTTAGACATGATAATACGAAGGGCTGTACAGACAACTTGAGGATTGGAGACCTTGAAAATATCAAAGTTCTTGTTAAAGGGTGTCTGAATCCTAATCCATTTTGGAGGCTTGCATGGGAAAAATTCAAGTTATCTTCAAATTGGCAAGAAAATGGCCTAATTGGCTTGTAGCCCTATTTGGGGTGAGAAAGGTGCATTGTGAAGCACTCGATTGTTGTGTGTTTGAAAGTGATGTATGTAGGGGTTCAAATGGAACCAATGGAGGTCTTGATGAACTATCCTTCCATGGAGCTAATTCCTAAGAGGAATTGAGACAATTCTTGAAGATTGAAGCTAGGAAAGACCTAGTTAGTTTTGTTGCAGAATGGAGTATTTTTTATCAGTACTATTGGTGTACACTAGGTGAAAGGTTAGGGTCTTGTGTCAAGATACCTAAGGAGAGTAGGGTTGAGCATAGAACCCTACTAGGTCACTAAATTGGCCTAAGGAGACCCTAGAGGAGAATAGGGTAGAGAGAAAGCCTAGGTGTGTTACATCAGCTAGCATCCTGACCTGTAGATTCCTAACATCTCGTGTTAGTGTATCCATGGCCTATGGAACCTGTGGATCTATAGGAGCCTATGGAGATAAAGGAAACTGTGGTACTCCTGGAACCATTGGAATCACTATATCTTGCTAAACCTATCTAGCATGCACTAGAAAAGAATGTCTAGTCTCTCTTTGTTGTTGATGTCCCCAAAATGCTAATGGAATTTGCGGAGCCCGACCACCAATCCCTCCACCTCTCATCCGTAATCGGCCACCTCTCACTTGAACTTTGCCTCCAACCCCACCACCTATCACTCTCACACTACCCCCACCTCTCCCTCCACCTCCACCTCTCCTTGGGACTCTCTATCTCAGTTCTTTTCCACCTCCTCTCCCACCGCCTCTGGCTCCATCATCATTTGATAGATCATCTATATTAGGTATAGGCTTGCCTAGATTTGTAAATATTGGGAATCTATGATGAGAAAACCACTGAGTATAATCTGTGGACATCCCAACATCCACTATATGATCTAGCATGTCACATGCCATGTAACCCATCTCATGGTATATCTCCTCACATGCATATTTGTACTCCACCTATGGACCCCACATGGATCTCTATGCATATACCCGAGCATATAAAGCTAACCCCTATGGAATATCATGTGTCTAGTTGTACTATCTCATCACTCTGTAGAAGAAGAATCTCTTAATAATCAAAGGAGATTAACCTATCAACCAACATGGTGAATACATATATAGTATCTGTGCATCATCCCTAGGTCAGGCCTTGCATCCAAGGTAGGGTCACCACACTACCTCATCCATGTCATCAAGCATAGGAATTCAAAACTTCAACTTTCCCAAATAAGGGTGGACAATCTTACCATTGTATAGATAACCATATGTCCAACCTGGATATCTCTGTCTAGCTGCAATTGGTCTCATGACAGGAATGTGCTCTCATGTCCAGAGTTGTAGTAGTACTACACCTGCTAAAAGTGAAGCACCATGTCTATATACTACATGATGTAGCTCATGATATAATTGTGCTAATATGCATGAACCTAAATCAAAATGTCATGGATCTGTAATCATATCCTCTAAGATTAGACCCCAACCAACATAAAATCCATGACCTCGTCAGCCAGAAAGTAAGAAACCACTAATCAAAGAGCCCAAAATTGGAACAATATGAGGGAATAAAACAAACTGTGCCCATGGTATGATCTTATCACCAATAGTAGGATCAAGGAACACTCATCTGCATGTCACCTCATCATAAACCTAATCATAATAAATGAACTCACCTTGATTCAGAATCCTAAGAAATCTATACATCTCCTCAAGCATGATAGTCATCTCCCCTAATAGAAAGTGGAAAGTATTATGGTCGAGCTACCATCACTCGACAATAGATGTGAGTAAACCTTAGTTCATCTGGAACTGAGGAATATCTAGTAAAAAGGACAAGCCACATCACCCTATCACTCACCTCTCTTGGGAAATCAACTCATGGTGATATCATATCTAATGGCCATGATGGTAATCCCAGGATATATAACTTCCAGAACCGAACCTATTTTGCAATAAGGTGGAATCACATTAGTATCATAATTTTTATGGATCATCACAAGTCAATCAATTTTTTTCTATAATCCTATCGCTCATCTAGAGCACATCAATTTTTCCCTAACTCTATATTGTGAGAATGGAAAAAACATCAGTTATCCTATCAACCTATCAGTATTGACATCATAAAAATTCATCAAAATGTCAGAACTAACATCACAAACACTTGTTTTTCATCACATATAAGGCTACAAAAAACATTCAATCAATCAAACACTTAGCCAAATCAGAGGACATTCAAAATTAGGATTCAGTTCATCAAATCACATCACTCGTCATTTCATGTGAGTGTACACATCATTTCATACTATCATATGTGCCACCTCATATACGCGCTAGTTAAAATCATGCTATGCAGTATTTCATTCCTCAAAAGCTCAACATCAATCTGTACACGCTAGTTTTTCTAGTAGGTGCTACTTCACTCATCACATACGCTAGAAGAATTGGGATTCTGAGTTAGGGTTTCCTAAGCACTACTTTACCTATCATATGTGTTAAAAATCTACTTGGACATGTGTTTTTGAGTGTTACATTTCCCTATCCTAGGCACTAAGTCTAACTACAAATGCGTTACTTTACAATTATATGGGCTATTTTAACAATCCTAGGCACTACTTGGAAAAAATCCTAATCTAATAACACGTAAAAATCCTATAAAAGTAGTAAAAATTTGAAATTGATCAAAGGAAAGAGGATTTGAGCACTTACCAGAGGTCCATAGTCTGCAAGATGCTGGAAACTACACCCTCACTCAAATCTATGCTCCTAAATCAACACAGTCATCACTATCAAATTTCTAATCACTTAGATCAAAAGGAGGGTAAAAAGTGAAAATGTATTGAAAATAACATTTTTACCCCCTTTTATACCTTTTTGACCTAATTAAAAGGTATTTTTGACCTTTATTTAATCAAAAGGTTGGAAATTCATCACTGGGGCATTTTTTAAAATGTTTTCGATTGAGGTTAAAACAATTTTTGAAGGCAACGATAACCCTTTACATCAGAAGAAAAGATGGGAAGATAAGAATCATAGAGAAAAGAAGAAGCTAGGGGAAAAGGAAGGAGACATTAAACCCCCCGAAACACAACCAACCAGCAAAAAGCTACAAAATAGACCAAAAAAACACAAAAATGAGAAACAACACAACTAAGACATTTTTTCCATAAACTCCGCTGTGTCTTCCTTCAACAATTCATATTTCTAGATGGCATCCCAGAGATCCATGATTTCCTTGGAGTTGGTGACTTTCTTCTTTTTTGTGCTTTCCCTAGTATGAGAGCCAGGGGCGATAGAGCTTGTGTCTTTAGCAGCTTCATCTTCCATGACAATGGGAGTAGGGTTCCCTTCCAGCATGGAGAGAAGAGCCGACAGGTTGTTGGTAGTCACCTTCATGCCCTCAAAGTTATTCTTCATAATTCTGTTGAGGGTGTCATCGATGTCCTGGATGTGGGTGGAGGTAGTCTACATGTGTAAATTGACCACAACATTTATCTTTAGTTCAAGCTTCTCCATCATCCTTTTGTCTTCTTCTTCAGCCTAAGTCTTAGCATCACTTCTACCAGTATTCAAAGGCTTGGCGAGAAGCAAAGCAATTTTTTCCACTTTGTCCTCAAGCTCCAAGTATTTGATATTGATGTCTTTTATTTCTTCATACAGCTAAGAATTCATCTGAATTTTCATCTCAGTACACTCTTTGGCCACCAGCATGAACCTTTTTTTTTTATCTTGGCCCTTCTCAGTCGCATCCTCTTGGCTACCCCCAAAATCCTCCTTACCTTTAAGCTTCTTGTCAATTTCCTCTTCCTTATTCTCTTTGGTCTTCTCAAAAATAACCCTTGAGTTCATGCCCTCCTTAAACGACGTATCCTCATAGTTCAACAAAATAGGGGAATTCTAGGGATTATTATACATCTCAATGTGTGCCATGGGAATTAGAGGCTCAGTCTCAACTATCACAGGGGAGTTAGCCCCCACTTTAGTTTTCTCTTTGTTTCTAGTCTCCTCAGGGGCATAATTGTCCTCTGGGCCTTCAGTATCCATGTAATGTCCCTATTTTGGAGGTAATTTGATTTAATTAATTTAATTAATTAAGTTGTCCAAAATAATGAATATTTTATGAGGATGACTAATTAATTATTTTAATTAAATAAATAAGTGGTATTAAGTTAATTATTTATAAAGTTATCAAATAAATAAATATTAAAAGGTAAATTTATATTTAATTAATTTAATAAAGTGACTTGAATTATAAAATATTTTATAAAGTCACTTAATAAATAAAATAAAATAAGGTTCTAGAAGTTTATGGAGAAAGTGGAGAAAAAAGTATAAATTGGCATCCTGGCCTTCATTCTCACCAGGCAGATTTGTTGTTGTTGATGTTGATGTTTGATGGTTGTGGAGCCTAGGGTTTCTGCAGTTGTCTTTGGCCATTGAGAACAAAAACTCTCAATTGGTGAGCAATTTTGAGGG
>MU223538.1:291306-341994 GCA_018584345.1 Thuja plicata
CTTCATTTGGAGGGTCTTCATCATCAACAAGTGTTACAATCAAGTCTCCAGCTCTTCTACACTTTGTGTACCAAGTTTCTCAAGTCAATTGTTGCATATATATTGCATTTTAGATTTCATACTAAGGTTGCATTTGTACTTAGAAAATTACATAGTTTGCATATGTTGTAATGCCAAGAGTCTTGGCCATTTCATACTAGCATTGTAGTTGACATTATATGTGCAATAAATGAGACATAAGTTGCTGGTCTGCTATAGTTGTAATTGAATATGTTTTTATCATTCATGATCACCTTATTAGTTTGCATGCCAATTGTTTGACAAAATGTCAATTGGCTTTAGGTTCTCTTTCTGGCATAAATAATGTTATAATTTTGCATACCAAGTGTTTATATTAATGCCACTTGGCTGTAAGTGCATTAATGCCATCTTAGGTCCCATCCAAAGTGTTTGTCATAATTACTAGTTGCTGTAGCTGCATATTGCAAGTAGTTTCAGTCACATAGATGCATTGAATATTGTCAAAATAAGTTGCACATTCATGTTAGGTCATTGTTTAGTCAATTTTGAGTCTTCTTGCAAGCATTCTCATTGATGCTAATTGAAGAAAAGAGTCATTAAAGCAAACTGAAATGTTATATCAGTCATATGACCCTTGTATCTGAAGTGTTTGACAAAATTTCCAAGGCCAAAAATCAAAATTTTTCAATCATATTTGAGCAAGGTCATTACAATCCATATTGTCAAAATTGGAATTGCTGGCTTTGCCACTCTCTATTTTTGAAGAGGGCTCATTGGCATTATCTTGAGGGTCCTAATCCTCATCATCGTGGTAATCACTGAGGTCTTTATCCTCATCATGGTCTTCCATGTCATCTTTTTTTTCCATACCAGCCTCCTCAGAGAGGAATTTAGACGCTTCTGCCATGTCAAGATCTTTAGCTTCCTTGTTAACCTCAGTATCATCTTTAGTGTCCATACTAGTCTCCGTTAGGATTTTGGCCACTTCATTCAAATATTCAGTGGGATTGACCTTCTTTTTCTTTCTAGAAGTGTTACTGTTAGTCATGATGGATCTTTTACCCTTCTTCTCCTTATTCTTCCCAGAGACCAGGGTGCAATCCCGGAGCTTAAACTTGGCATGCTCATAAATGAGAAGAATAAGACCATCATGAAGAATGGGCTTATCAGAACTTTTCCTATTTTCCATAATATTAGTGCCAAGAGATTGAAGTAGGAGATAGGGGAAATAAATTTTCCTCTTGTAATGAAAATGATTCACAATTATAAAATGGAAGTTATAAACCCTAGTATAGCGACCCTCAAGTGTAAAATACTGTATAAGGGCTTTGACAAGTTTTCCCTAGAGAAGCTTCATATTCTTGCGAAGAACAAAATCCGTAGATTGCTTCATGAGGAGGGATCTTTCCCCAAGCATCTTAGGGTACATTATAGTCATGATCTGGGCCATAACCCTACTTCTATAATACTTCAAACTAGACATATCTAAGCCCATAATCTCAGAAATAAGCTTCTCAGTAACAAAAAAGGTCTTACCACAAAGGGTAACTTTACCGTTATCCTAACTATCAAAAAAATATTTGGAGATGTATTTTTCATAGCCATGTAATCTCTACATGTAAGAGGTGACCCCACCCTCCTTGATATTTTTCCAGACTTTATCCTCTTTCTTCCACTTACAAACCATCGGCTCTTCACGCTTCAGTTTGCCACCCATTTTATCAGAAACCTAGACACCATACTTTGGGAGAGGAAAAATCAAATTGCCAAAATTGTAGAAAGAAATGCAGAGAAAGAGAGTAATGATGACAGTCACCACTTTAAATTAATTAATGGACCAATTCCCCCATTTTTTTATTACAACATTGTACTTGAAGTGAATGAGGCACTTTTTTAAGGCATTTTCACAAATTATCCTTTCTTATCATCATAACTAGTAATTAATCTAAGATTTTGGTGGATTTGGTCATATCTTATGAGACTAAGGACTTCATTATTCAAGCCTTGATTGCCTTTCCATCATCTAACAACATCACTACAAGCTCCCATATTCGTCAGGCTATCAGCCACAGTGTTTGATTATCTGAACACATGGGAGACATGTGTGTCCTCAAATTCTGATAAGTTCCTTTTAATTTGGGTTATGATGTGACTCGTATTCCATGTTGATTTATGAATACCATTAATATAGTTGATGATATTCATGGAATCACCTTCCAACCACAATTTAGTGCAATTATGACTTTTAGAAAGCTTGCAAGTGAAAAGGGCAACCATAGCCTTACCAACATGGCTAGTTTGGGAGCCAATAGGTATAGCAGTAGTGGCCACACAATAACCTTGAGGATTTCTTATAATGCTCCCACATCCAACAATGCCTGGGCTACCCTTCATAGAGCCATCAAAATTAACTTTGTGCTAGCTAGGAGGAGGAGAGTGCCAAACATCTCTATCACGATTACTAGTAGCAGACTTAGAAATAGAAGAGAAATTCTAGTGATTAAAGGATGTCCTTTTCAATAATGCCTTCCATAAGTTTAGGCCTTTGTTCACAAGCCAGTTTGATGTTTTCAACAATACTTCTAATAGATCTAGAGCCAATTAGCAAAGGTCTAGAATGATTATTTCTGAAAATCCCATTGTTTCTTTCTTTCCATATCCTCCAAATAACATGGGGGAAGTGTAATACCAAATTAGTTTCCCAAATTTATGAGAAAAAAGAGGGTACCATTGGATTATGAACTCCTTAATAGTATTAGGGAATACCCAACTGATATTCCAGTGCTACCTCACAACCATCCAGACCTCCCTAGTAAATTGGCAGTGAAGGAGAAAATGGGAAGAAGATTCTGCATCTTGGATGCATAGGTAACATCTATTAGGAATCATCTATCCTCTCTTAGCTAGGTTCTCTGTTGTAAGAACTTTGTCCTGAGAAAACAACCAGAAAAAGAAGTTAATCTTGGGGATAAGGGAAGGAGACCAAACCTTATCCCAAAAGGGCTCCAAATCATAAGGATCATGCTGAAGCCACCGTGAAGATGCCACTAGGATCAAGGGACCAGATGAGCTGGTCATTAAAGTTCTCTTTGATCACCCAGGGGGTCAGGTCAAGATTAAGAGCTTTTAGCAGGGGATCAATGTCACTAAGAATAATCCATTTATTTTCTCTCCAATAATCTGAGAGTTTTCTCCCAATACTTCTAGTACAAATGTCAGCACGCTTGGACACTTCATGAGACTTGATGAGGGGCTTTTCTCTAAACCAGGGATCTTCCCAAAAATTTATTTTCATTCCATTACCAACTCTCCACCTAGCACCTTTAGCAAAAAGAGTTTTATCTTTCAAAATATTGTTCCATATAGTAGACCCATGAACATTGTGGGGGGAGGAAAGGAAAGCTTCAATGGTAGGGGTGGGAAAAATATATTTAGTTTTAAGAATTTTATTCCAAACTTTTTCCTCTTCAAAAATCCTCCAAATTTTCATAGCCTACAGGGCCTCATTGATATCCTTAATTTTTTTGATGCCAAGACCACCCTATTTAATAGGTTTTCAGACATTCTCCCAAGCCACAAGATGGATCCTATTTTTCTCCTTAGTTTCAGACCACAAGAATCTTTTTTGCAATCTCTCAATAGTGGCAGAAATCTTAGAGGGGATTTTGAAGAGACTCAAAGAATAAACTAGAATATTCCGGAGAGTGTTCTTGAGTAAAATAATCTTCCTAGAATTGCTAAGAAGGGTCCCTTTCCAACCATCAAGTTTTCTATTAAACTTATCAACAATAGAGTTCCATAAATAATCAGGGGGTTTCAGATCCATGGGAAGACCCAGGTAGCTAGAAGGGAAGGAGGAGATATTACAACAAAGGATGGTCACCAATTTGTGTTGTCTAGGAAGGGGATTATTGACAAAGAAGAGAGATATTTTCTCCCAGTTGATTAGTTGAACCATAGCTAAAGAATAGGAGTTCAGATCCTGCTTGATAGTTCTAGCTTCTTTAATCAAGGATGAAACCATAAGAACAGTTTCATCAAAAAAAATTTCATGAGAGCAAGGCAGGCAACTCGAAGAGGGGAGAAGACCCTGAATTAAACCAGCATGGACCCATTTGGAGAAAAATATCCCAAGGAACTCAGGCATAATAGAAAAGAGGATAGGGGAGATGGGATCCCCTTTTCGGAGGCCATGAGAAGGGAAGAAGAGGTTGGAAGCAGAGCCATTAACCAGCACCAAAATAGAAGGAGTGGAGATAAGTTGTTGGATGAGGTTAACAGCCTTCTCAGAGAAACCAAAGGCCAAGAGAACTTTACAGAGGAAGGCCCAATCCACTCTGTCATAGGATTTAGAAAGGTCAACCTTCATAATGAACCCTTTCTTCTTTGAAACCTCCAACAAATGGATAATCTCATGAACACAAATGATAGAATCTAAGATCTGTCACCCCATGACAAATTAATTTTTTTGGGGGGAAATAATCACTGGGAGAAATGCCAAAAATCTCACACGAGGACTTTGGATATGATCTTATAGAAAGTTTTGCACAAGCTGATCGGTCTGAAGCTATCCACTGAATCAGCACCTGGTTTCTTAGGAATAAGGAAAAAAAAGGTAGAATTAGCTTCCTTTAGAAGAGAAATAGCTCCAAAGAGTTCTTTGACAATATTTTTTTTAATGCTGGTTTTATCAGAAATGAAATCATAATTGACTTATCATGTTCATTTTTGAAACATTTTCCAACATCAATTTTGCTTTCATTTCTGAGGAGGCAAGATATTATTAGAGTGTGAAATCAATTAATTAAATCTAGGGCATAAAATTTCAAATCATCCTCGGTGAGATATCTCAATCGGGTTATTTTCACATTAGGACATCACATCAAAATTTTTATATCAGAAACTAGTTATATAAGCAAATTAGTCATCGAGATCATAACAGCCAATTAAACATCAAACATTCTTTGGACCAATGCGATTCACACATTGATTCAAAGAGGGGCATTTGTAGACACCTAAATTTGGTCAAGAAAAATCAAATAGAAAGTGAAGTGAGAAAATCAAGCAAAATCATGAATTAATTAATTATCAAATCTATTGGATTAATTAAATTAAAAAGATCAATTAATTATGCAATTGATATTTATCAATTAATTATATAGTTAAATCAAATTAACCAATCCATTCAAGGGTGCACATGGATGAATAAATTAAATTAATTAATTAATTAATTCCTTTTATTCCTCACCCATCATATGGGGAAAATCAAATTCAACCAATTAGTATTAAGGATTAAGCTCAAATGGATCAAGCTTAAATTGATTCTCCATCACACATCTTTGAATTGCATCTTGACCACTCATTTTGTCTCCCTATTTGAAACCAACATTTGAATTAGCTCACCATTTGAAACCCTTAACTCAACTCCACCCTAATCATGATCAAATAAACTCTACCCCATACCCTTGGGAAATCCTTTAAATAGAGGCAATTTTGAGAGAAAAAAAAAATAACACACATTCATGAGCAATTCATAGCATTTTCATTGTAGAAATTGATCCATCTTGAAGAATTTGAGTGCAATTTGAGCTAAATAGGGTATAATGCATCATTTAGATCATCAATTATCAACTTAGGAATGCCATTAATGGATGTTCAAAGCTGAGAGCATACTATTTTCTTTCCTAGATAGAGATCCATGAGATGCTCATTGCTCATGTTTTCAATTCATTTAGTGTAAATTGTTGTATTTCAAAGTTGAATTGATAAATAGTTATACTAATCTTTGTAACACCCCAAAATTGGCATCTTGCAACCCTAACTAATTTTATTGCATTTATCATTCTTTTGAATCATCAAAGTCCTATTGTACCAGGCAATTCTAACTTTTGACTTACTCTACTCGACCTAAGTGTCCAATGAAGAAAACCCTAAATTTGCATTAATCATACATTATATTTAATTCCTAAAATATCAATTACCTGGCTAAATAAACCTAATGATCGAAATAATTTAATTATAAAGTCCCAGCACTTTAATTAAATTAAATTCACCCCTTTTAGCTAAAACACATAAAAAGGAATTAAATAATATTTAATTATTAAATAAATACCCTCATTTCAATAATTGAACTTAATTTTACAAATAATTGAGAAAATACATTTATGAGGTCATATTCAATTTATTTAATTAAATATTCTCTCCAAAATCTTCTCTCCAATTCAGAAATAGAAACTTTGAGTTAACTATGATAGAAAAGAGAAACAAATAAGTTAACCGCCTCACTCACTTAAAAGGACAATAGTTGACTGTTTCTCTCAAAATAAACTTTCTATTCTCAACTGATTCTCAATAAGTTAACTATTTATCTAAAAGGAAACTTTCTATTCTGAACGGACTCTTAGTCTATAAAAGAACTCTCTTGTTCTCATTCAAAAGGGAGAATGCATTGTTGAAGCATCGAACCGCTGTTAAATTATTAACTCATATTTTATGCAATTCAAGGTTTCATTTTGTTATCACTTGCAATGAATTAATATCATGCTCTTAGATTAATCATACATAGATTAGCTTCTTTCAAGCACTTCTATATTAATCTTCACTTGTTTCTTAGCTTAATCTTGCATTTCATACTCCTATATTAAATCCTTCATTCTTAAGCTGATCTTGGTTGTTGGGCTCTCGAATGCGGAGAGCTACTCAAAACCCTGCCTAGATAGGAGGCAACAGGTTGAATCACACAGACATGCAAGATAGATAATTTCATATCCAATCTTGTATGTGACTGGTGAACAATGACCATGTTGAAGTGTATGGCTAAACAAGAAGGCCACATTTAGCTATCACATTTCTGGCGCCCACCATGGGGCAGAAAATCACTTTCTGGCCTCATTATTAACATTTTCTTTTAATTCAGTTTTTTGCATACTTTGAGTCAAATCTGACTCCACCATCATGTCTAGAGCGTCATTTCAGTTGAAAATAACTATAAACATGTCTATACCTGCCAAAAAAATAATTTGTGACAAAAAAAATTGCATACAGAGGTCGTACAACCTTCTCCATGCAAATCGAGACAGTCTCATTCTACACACAGACCGAGGTAGTAGACAAAATTTTAGAAATTAAAGATCAAAATTCTTTTTTATATGTCTAACCTCTGGCTACGTGTAGTTAAACCTAATCTAACAGCCTGCACGTTACTAAATTTGCATGCCATACCCATACCAAGTAGTCAATCACTGTCTTCTTTTATTTATGTTAAGAGTGTTGAGTTTTGTATATAAATATTTGGGTATCCTACTCCCGCATGCATGTGGGATTAAGATCCCATGTTGCCTCCACCAAATGCTTCCTCCACCTCCTATTTCTCTCAACTTTGCTTCACTTCCCACCACTCTTCCCACCCCTACCTCCCTTTCTCCATTGCTTCTCCCACCACTTTCCATCTCCTCTTCCCCATGCCACCTTCAACCTCCTCCCACCACCGTTTCTTCTCCCTCCTCCCCTTTGTGCCATCCTTTGCAACTCTTCTCCACTACCATCTTNCAATGCTTCACCCATGCGCCAAACACTTCTGCTCACCTTACCTCTTCCCTCCCCCAGTGCAGACCCTCCCTTCACTCCTGCGTGACTTCTCCCCACCTCCCTCCATCTAATTCTCTGCTTCCCTTACCACTTCTCACCCCACTGCAACTTCCTCCCATGCTGTTGCTACCTGCACAACATACACCCTCCCCTCCTTCCCATGCGGGCAGTTCCCCGTGCCATCTGCCCCTCTCCTCCTCTGCTTCTTGACATTCCGCTGTCTTCTGTGGTCTTCTGCGCTCACCACCCAGCACCTTTGATTCACAATCGCTTCCTCCACCTTTGATTCACAACTTCCCATCACCTCTCTACCTACACTCCTCCCATCTCGTGCTCACTTCCTCCTGCCCCTCCTTCCTCCTTTTGTCACTTCACACACCTCCCTCCTATGCTAAAGTCCTCCCAACCATTATGCATAGCTATCAATTCAAGCTATAAGTTGTAGAATGAATGGTAAATGAATGTGATTCCATTACTCCCCTCAATCATTACAATATTGAATATTTTTTAAATAAAATGCTTTGGTTGTACTAGGAATTGTGCAATTTTTTAGACTTATGACAGGTAGGAAAGTTGAGCCATCTCCAAGAGGATTGTTTGTAGCAAATGCTTGTTTATGATTTAAAATGTCTTATTTTACTGATTGTTGTGATAGGTGGTGTGACATAGATTGCAAATCATTAATCCTATGTTAATTCTCAGCTACGTAGTCCCCTCTGACCCAAGGCAGCCTCTGTTCAGCCTATAACAGCCCTCTAAATGGGCCACTAACAAATTGACACATGTCAAAAAGGCCACGTCATCGCCACATAAGCAGAGAGGAATATTTTTGTTTCTTAAATTTGACAGCTAGATAATTGTCATTTTGCAGTGTTTCTTAGCTTTTTTGATAGTCTCCAGACCATTAATTTTAGCATTTTGAACTGATGATGTTAGCAGGGAGTTTTAAAAATCTTCCTTCACCATATGTATTTTAGTTTTTGCAGCCTAACTTTGAAGTGCTATAACTTGCTTGTTTTAGGTCCTTTTATGGTGCAATTTTTTATTATTTTGGGTATACTTTCCCAAAGATCATTGTGGTGAAGTTATTTTCTAATTTTTCTTGCTGGATTTATTAGAAATTACACTTTTTGATGACTGTACATGCCTAATCCTTCATTTTGCAACTTCCAAAGCCTCGTACAGGCTCATACGGTAACGTTTTTGGATGCAATTTTTTGAAAGTGCGTTATTTTTTGCCTACATTCTGAATATGCAATAAGATTTATGAGTTTATGATTTTTCTAACACTGACAAGTTTTGGGCTTTGTTGTTCTCTAATTATCTTCTTGGTTTCATCCTAACAGTGGTTTGCAGGATGTTGAAAAAGAAGACTAAAACACATACTACTAATGAATCATCTTGAAGGTTTCCTTGATCGATAGAACGCTAAACATTATACTTGCATTTTGTTTTTATTTTATTAAAATAGGAACGCACATGCAAGAATTTTTAAAATGAACTTCTATTTGATATTTTAGGGATGATAATAATGTCAGGAAACTATGCTCTCACCCTTTTGGGATGATCAAAAATCCTGAAACATCATTGTCATCTTCTTATGTGTCTGAAGTGTCTTCTAGTTTTCTAAACCCATGGAATTGCATGGATGTATCCTCTCCCCTCACCTTTGCAAATCTTGGGTGTAAGAGAAATTCATACAAATCTTTTAGAGTGGCTACCTCTTGAGAGCTTTAACAGAGTCGGTGAGAGTGGATTGCCCAACCGGTAATAGGCTAAAGCCAAGCCCTTCTGAGCCAGTATATAAAAAATGTCATTGTGATTAATCTCACAGTGAACAGGTGTTGATTGTGTTATACCAGGAAGAAGATCTCCCTCAATACCCTTGTGGTGTGTTGAAACCTACATAACGTAACTTTTGTAGGCTAGGAGGCCTCTATAACAGAGCTAATTTTCTACAATTATAATCACCTGAATGGATGCCCTGACTACACACGTTATTCTAGTAACCAAAATCCCTCTATCTATTGGTGTGAAAGCTCAGAGACTGACTAAGAAACCCCACACTTTCATGGCTCTTAGTAGAGACAATTGTCCCTTGGGAAGTCATTACCCTTGGGATTCGAAGCTTGGTGTGCCTGAGAAGTGAGTGCACTGTAAGGAGGAGCCCATGCCTCCAAGCTTTTAAGTTGTCCACTATGAGTAGGCATGACTGAACTTTGGTTTAAGTGGGAATTCAATAGATATTGCCTTGATTTACCTATGATTGTGGTGTCTTTGTTCTTTTTTTACAAAAAACATTCTGCTTGATGTGTCTTGCGTGGGTGAAGCATCAAAACAAACAAACAAAACATTCAATACAAACATCAAACTGGTCATTCAAATTCAGAATCTGCACTTCTAGGTGTTAGCTATCAACTCTTGTCTAATTTTATGCATCTATTATCAAACTTTGACATCAGTCAACTTGCTACCCAAATTTCTATTCTACTATGAAGGTTCTGTCCAAATTTTCACAAATTTGCGTTCTTACCAACATCACTACTCGTCTATCTTTGACTGCAATATGTTGACAGTGTGACTCGCCGATGTTTCAAAATCTAACTTTTTTGTGCTATTCCAAGTGACCCATTATCTATTCCAATCTTATCATATTTGTCTACACTATCCTTATCCTAAGTTGGGAAAGCAGGTTCGTCAACCTTGACTCAAGATCGGAGTCATTGCTATCTATGTCTCAGTTGGACATTATCTCCTTTGTCCTTTGGTCTTGGACTTAATCAGCACTTTAGATATCATGTCAGCACCTGTCAGTCAATCAGTTGATTCATCATACCCTCTTCAATCATCTAAGCAAGTGCATTAAGACAATCTTACAATGTCTAAAAGCAAAGAAGAGATTCTTAGGGAAACTTTATTAAAACAAATTGAATCTTTGAAATTTGAACATCAGGAATTGAACAAGATGGAAATAGATACTTCATCTGATGAATCCTCATTAAGATCAACCTGCCCTTTGCTATTTGATCATGATTCTCACATCTCCACCATTCCTTCCAACATGGATAAATCTTGGTATGACAATCCCATCTTTGATCAAGAACAGTTTACGACAATCCTATCTTTGATCAAGAGAATGTAGAGGAAACTATTACAACATCAGATGGAATCCTTTTCTATCTACACAAGAAAGATATTGCACGTCAAGAAGTTTCTAATTATCCTTTAGAGAGAGTCTTTACTCCTTTAGGACAATCTTATACATCAGCATTGGAAGCACTTCTTGAACATAATCTCATCACATTGCCTCAAGCCACATCATGTGGATTCAAATTGTTGAGTACCTATTATGCATATCATCAACATAACAAGCATAAAACATCATCTTGCATGGATTTGAAACATAAAATCTGAGATCTCATAGATGATGGCATAATCAAGGTGGAAAATCCTAATGAAACATCTAGTGAAGATACAAATCTCAAGCATGATCAATATCAGGAATCCATGTCTAGCAATGGTTCGCATATCCCATCTACTTCTTCCACCATTCCTCTATCTCCTAAAGCTTCACAACCAGACACACTATCTCTACCAAGAATTGAGCCTAATGCTGACTATGTCCACTCTCAAGGACTACCTCTAAAATAAATTCAAGCTAATCAGCATATAGGTGCAAGCCTTTCTCAGGCTTCAAAGATCATAGACCTAAAGCTTCCATGTGCTTCAATGTTTAGCATGCCTACTCAAAATGATACTTCATTAGTTTTTCAAGAATCCTTCATGCAGACCAACACTCCTACCTCATCTTTAGTAGTGGTTCCATGTCCAGAGGATAATCCACAATGTGACCAAACAAATATCAGTGATGATCAAGATCAAGATACCAGCCATCTTTATCCAATGGTTGACCAAACTTACATATCTCAAGGATCTCATGATGATCCTCGTATCTCCTTCCATTTCTTCCAAGAAGATAACCCTACATCTCCCAAGAAAGATCAAGATATCCTTTCCACCATCTCTACTAAGCTTATTGAAAACCAAGAGAAAAGAACCCTATCTAAACCATCTAATGATCCTTGTCAAGATCAGAGCATCCCAACATCTCCATGTCATGCTCCTCCATATACAGAAAACATAATTCCTCTAAATCCCTTGCATAACAATAAATCCAATCAAGCTTCATATGCTCCTATCAAAGCTACTCATGCTCATGTTGATATACAAATGAATTCTAAAGAGAAGAGCCTTGGTCATGCAGCTCACTATAAAGATGTTGATATCCCTTCCACACCTTATATTCCTCCATTCCAATCTAAGCATTTTCCTTCACCATCCTCCAAGTCCATTCTTGGTCCCTATATCTCAAAGCTAAAATTGTCAAACCTTCCATCTATATTGGGTCCTTATGTCCCTCCATCTACCATGCCTATTAATACTAGCTTGTCATCTGCTTACCCTATCTCCTATCAAGATCAAAAAATACATACATCCTGGAACTCTCCCTATCAACCCATTCATATGAAATAGTGATATCAGCCCTATTCATCCACAATTCCTAAGTACTTTGGAAGTAATTTGGATGTGCAACAAAGAAATACAAAATTCAAGAATCCACTTAAATATGAAGATCACTATGTCCAGTCTAATCAACATCTAACTACAAAGAGACTGCAAAGGTCCACTAAGAAAGGATTAAAATCAAAGAAAATATGGGTTCCTAAATCTATCATAGAAGAATTGCGTTCATCCAACAACATAAAAAAATCAAAAGCTATATGGATTCCCAAGTCTCTTCTAAAGGACTTGGATACAAAAGGAAAATCAAAAGCTATGTGGATTCCCAAGTCTCTCTTAAAAGGCTTGAACAAAAAGGAAACATCAGAGTTAGAATCCAAGCTTCCAAGGTCTTCCACTTCAGCTCCATCTAAACATCTCCCATCTTAAAACTCTATTTTGGGTCCTCATGTCCCAAAATCTATTACGTTGAATACTTCATCTATCTTAGGTCTTTGTGTACTAAGATCCATATATACTCATCCGTTAAAACCTCAAGCTATTCCATCCACTTTTGCTCCATCTGTCCACTACCCTTTAAGGGGTGTGTCAATGTTGATCTTATCACCATACCCTATCCAATATCTTGCACCTACCTCTTACCCATCCATCTCATATCCTTCTATTCCTCTTATTCAATCCATCACATAAATCCTTGACTACCAACTCCCTTATCCTCCATATCATTTTTTCCTACCATCACCCTATCAACATCTTTAAGCATACTTTCAGTGGCCATGGTGCATCATATCATATATTTCAAAGGAGCATTATCCAAAGAGATAGAAGCTTACATTCCTCCAAATAGATCAAAAGTACAAAAAGATAAATAAAGAAAAAGTTCATTGGTGAAAGTCTGGTAAACAGGCAACTTGGTAGCAAAAGTAAAGAAAAATCAATCCATCCTATGGTGAAAAGCACTTCTATGATGCCTTGGATAAGTACCATGATTAAAATATGGCAAACAGGTGTCATGTGTAATTCCTCCTACTTGCACTCTTCACTTGGGGGCAAGTTCCTTCCTTTTCACCTTATCCATCATATCTTAATCCAGCTAGCCTATGAGCATCCACGTTCCTTCTGCTGATCTTGACAAGGTTGAACCTATCCATGAGCCTCATGTATCCTAACATTCATCAACCTATTAACTTGTTCTCATCCATTACACCCTATCTTGATCTTTCTTATCTACATCATATCCTTCCTATCTCTGAGCAATCCTTCCATAATCTAAACATTCACATATAGCATGCACCATCCTTTATCTCGATAGTGCTATCCCATCACTCTCCTATCCAATTGACCATTTGGTCTTGATCTAAATGAAAAAAAAATGCAAAATTGTTTCTCAAAAGTCTCTTGACATGTCCACTCTTTTGGACCACATACTTTTCATGACATCAAGTCATTATCTTATATGCTATCCAGTACCGCTCCATGAACCTACATCGCTATATTCCTTTTCGCTAGCTTGGGTAATCTTGAGGAGACTATCTTTGAGGGTCACATTCACCCTATTCATCTTTCATTGTCTATTCATCTTATCTACCAAAATTTCTAATCCATCTGCAATATCCTACACCTTGCTAGACATTGGGGGCAAACTTATGTGATCTTGCTTGAGATCGAGTAATCTCTAAAAAATACTAAAAATTGCAAAATGTCCTAAAAAAATTAAAAAAAATGGAATTGTCCTACCTGGTGGATGGAGTTTATCATTCACAAAATCTTCTAGTCTTGCAAGAAAATACAATAATGGGAATAGTTGTCTTCTTCTTTTCCCCCAAAATCCATCTGGATAATTTTTTGTATACCTCATCACGAGCGCATGTGGCTTATGTTGGCTCTAGTTTAGTGACATTTCCCATGGTTCTACAACTATATCCACTTGTTCAAGAGATCTACTCTATATCAGAAAATACAAAAAAAATGAAAAAATACAAAAAAAAGAGAGAAAAAAGTGCCATTGATGAAAACCTGGCAAACAGGCATCATGGTAGCAAAAATAGAATCTTTTCCAAGAAGGTGAAAACCTAGTAAATAGGTGCCTCTTTTTCCACATTGATATATCTATCACAATATCTCTTGGCTCTATACAATTACTTTCTAGCTTTCCTATTTTCCTTCTTTCATTTTCTTATACTCTCAGTTACTTGTCAAGACACCAAATTACATGGGTTGAAACTATTTTTAATCTTAGGGTAACCCTCCTGGTCTATGGGGGCACTATCCTATCACCTTTTGGGATCTATTTTGTGACAGTCACCAGTGGTTCTCACTACATCTTCCTACTGTTTCTTTTCTTATACTAAGATCTCTCTCCTTGAGAATCTCCCTCACATCAGTCACCAGTGGTTCTCACTGTGTCTACCTACTAATGTTTAGCTATTACTATGATCTCTTTACTCAAGAATCTCTCTCACGTTAGTCACCAGTGGTTCTCACTGCATCTCTCTACCATCACCATACTATTGAGATTGCTTGCATCAGTTATAGTTGGAGTTATACTCAAACACTCTATCTATCAATACTCGGTCTTGGAATTCTTCTCTTTAGTCTGTATATAGATTTCGGTCACTTTTGTGACACTTTGGGTTCTCTATGACCCCTCCTAACTTGATACAAATCCAACGTCATAAGACTAGGGGAAACCTAATTGAGTTTTTCCTTACAACATGAGTTATGTTAGTCATCAGACATTACCTAGAGCATGAGTCCCCAAATTTTCTCACATCTTTAGTCAGTAATCTTGTCAGTTCTAAAGGACAACACTCTTCTAACCCAAATAGGTGTTTTTCAACACTTTCTTTGGTTACATCTATGTTTTTCAACACACATTGGATATCACATATTTAAACATCTATCAATAGAAATAAAACACAATGCACTCATAATAACAATGGTGTTTTTCAACACCCCTATACTTAAACACATCCAAGAACTTTGAACATGTTATGATATTCTTGGATTTCTCTTTGTATGCTGCTTGTTCTCATTGATTTAATTTATATTTTCTTTGTCTCCTTCTTGTGGGTGTGGTTCTGATGATCCAGCAACGTCAAATAATCAGGGTGTATGTGATAAGAGCTTCTACATTAAGGTGGAACAACCTCACATCCCTCGATCTTGTTTATTTTTATGCCATGATGAGGTCGATACTATCTCCTTGACTGTTATTTCTATGTTTTTCTACTAGTATATTCTTACTATATGAAATTGGAAACAATGTTCAGGTCATCTTGGCTTTTGTGCCCCATTTCTTACGTTAGTTTCCCATATCTCATCCAATGAAAGTCATATTGATATCCTTATGGTCGTAGTGGCACCAGTAAGGATTGTATCAACTCCGATGTTCCAAAAATGCTCTATGATGATAACTGTTCTAATGGGTCCAACAACCATGTCCTAGGTATTGCATCTAGCATAGGATTGCACTTTCATTACATCTCTCATAGGATTGCACTTTCATTTGCATCTAGCATAATATTGCATGTTCATTCTAGATAGCATTTTGGTGTTCACTTCATTGTGTTCTCCTTGATTTGTATGATGAGGAGTTCTTCTTCACCATTCCAGCTTCATCACTACTACCCAAGTGTTTGATCATCACTCTTGCTCTTCAATTCCAACTTCTTTGAACTGGAATCTACTTTTCACAAGTGTTCCATTTTTGGGATTGAAATCAAAATCTGACACTTCTATATAGCTCAAAATTGCATTTTAAATCTTGCAACTGACACGATCAGACAGTTATGCAGTCAAATTTTTGACGTTGCTTTCTTGTCAAGATCATATCCACTCAACACTCTCTCCAATCTTTGACATTTATTCTAGATTCTTCTGTAATCTATTCTGAGTTCTTCTTGACCTTCGATTCAACATCTATCTATGAATTATCGCTTTCAATCTTCATTATGATGTATCATCTTTTAATTTTTCTCCTGAGGGGGCAGGATGATTACATCATTGAATCTATTTCAATCAATCAGATATGAATTCAAAATTCCTCATTACTAGGGGCATCTCATCACTTGGGGCATGTTCAATTTTTTGTACCTCACAGTCAAAACTAGGTGTTCCACAACTCTGAATCACTAGGGTTATCATTTCTCCTTGCATCTTGTCATCTCATTATCATGTATCTAAGAAATCTAACTTAGATCCCTGAGGATCGAGATTCATTCTAGAGATGGTTCTCAAAATCTCATTATTTGGTATCTGATCAATCTAACTCAAGTCTCTGAGGATCAAGCTCCATTCTGGAGATGGTTCTTGAAAACCTCATCTATTAGGAATTGGGGCAATCTAACCCTGGCTCTTGAAAATAAAGCTCCATTCTGGAGATGATTCTGAAACTCACTTCAACCAGTGTCTAGGCAATCTAACCTAGATATTGGGGGACTAAGCTTCATTCTCAAGATAGTCCTCAAAATCTTTATTGACTATCCTTCAAATGTACAGGTATTGTGGCAATCTAACCCTAAATCCTAAAGATTGAGCCTTATTCTGGGGAAAATCTATTGAAAGGTGTAAATCTATTAGGTATTTGAGAAACCTAACATGGATCCCTAAGAGTTAAGCTTCATTCTAGAGATAGCTCTTGAAATCTCACTATTAGGTATTGGGGAAATCTAACCCAGATTCCTGAGAGTTAAGCTTCATTGTGAAGATGACCCTTGAAAACTTGATCTAATCGGTGTCTCAGCAATCTAACCTAGACATCAAAGAGTGTAGCTTTGTTCTGGAGATAGATCTAAAATCTTTACATCATCAATTCTCAAAACCAATTTCAACTATTCTTCTATGCTTCAAACATTAGAATATTCTTTGAATCAATGAGCTGCTCACATTTTTGGAATTATTGGAATGATGTACTGAGAGGGGAGGGGTGAATCAGTACCTCCAAAACTCTTTATGTGATTGGCCCATTAACCTTTGTGTCTTCAGATTTGTATATAACTATCTATCTGTTCATCTTTTCTTATGTATGTGTAATCATAATATAAGTTCTTTACATGTATAAACATTCAAGAAACATTCTTGAAAACAATTAACACATAACACATGATATGATATCACAGAAAAATCTTGTTAGGAAGTAAAAACTATGGTGGGGATGTCTACCCACAAAACTTCACTATCTGCAGATAATAAGGGAGCCGATAAAGGCTTATAAATGATCACTTTTGATGATCTACTCTGTTAGGAGTATTAGAGTGGAGACCTGTTAGGATCTACTTCATTTGAAGTTTTAGCAACACCGTTAGGTGTGCACCCTGTTAAGAGATTTATCAAAGAACTGTTAAGTCCACCTTCTACAAAAGGTTTATGTTGTGATGCACTTGTTCGAATGCAACTAGAATATAAATGTTGATCTGATAGTGAATGCAATCTCTAATTGCTGATAACATATCCTGTATAGGTTACAATGTATGTATGTAATCACCTTGAGTGATATAGTAATATCTTGTCTCTGATCATCGGTAGCCTTCCTGTGTTCCTGATAACTACTGTGATCTTTTTTTGAACTTTGCATGAATTCTCTTCTTCTACTTAGATGCTCTCCATGGCTACTATCATTTTCCAAATGATTACAAGTCTCTTATTACAAATGATGGAACATTTATTTATACTAGTTTCTAGCTCTATTCTTGATTCATTCTTTTCAAATTAACTCTAGATCCAAGGTTTACAACTTGACCTTGATCTTTAGTTAGATATGTTTTAGATCTGTTAGGATGCTTTAAAACATTTACAATATGCTTTCTTGACCCTCAAGTTAAGATTTAAAATAAATAAAAACTCTATAAATAGAATTACATTTCTTTATCTGACATGTAAGATCAGATCCATGTTTTGCAGGTTCCGTAACTAACTGTCAGTTCTGATGGTCGAGTCGCTCTGTTAGTTTGTCAGTTTTCTTCTCTGTCAGTGTTCCTTACTTGAACTGTTCGTTAGGTATGCCTTTTCTTCTCTGTCGGCAATGTTCTCAAAACTGTATCATCAGTTTTTCTTATCGTCGGTAAATTCTATACTTAGCATTTTCTTGTTAGACATTTTGTCATGTCTGGTATGCTCGCTATCCGCCGGTTATGCTTGTTGTCTACCGGTTATGCTTATACTGATGATCTTTATTATGTTTTTCCCTTTAAATATTCTAATGGAAAAACTTAATGTCATCAATCTCCCCCTTTGACATTAGTATCAAAAATTGATATGTGCAACATACTTGATGTATTAGTATGTACCCCTGTGTATATTTCTTCCTTAGTCATGAAATGACTCCCCCTATGCATATGTCAGTAAGTGTAAATTTATGTACATGTCTATTTTTGTTGTACATACATTATTCATATCCTCATATTGTATTTTGTACATATGTATACATTCCTCCTTTTTCTTACTAAAGTATATTGTACATATGTGTATACATTCCTCCTTTTTTGATAATGAGGGCAAAGGTACTTACATCTTTTCAAAAATGTGAGAGTGTGAGGCTTTGATTTCCTCCATCATTTTCTCCCATTTCTCCTTTAAATTCTCAAGAGCCAAATGCTCAAGTGATATCCTCAAATGCATGTCATATATGCTGTCTACCACAGACATTTCTGGGGTCGTGATTAGAGTTCTTGCATCTATAATATGCTATTATAGAATGGTGAGGTTTGGAAAAATGTGAGCTTGAAGCTCTGTAACCTCATTCCTAAATTGAGTCTCTGCATCCCATATTTCTTGTCTCAATATGTTTACCTCTATAATCTTTTCATGATGTAGATTTATAGTGTTTGCATCAGAGGTTAAACTTAGTGCACTCGCTGTTACATCTGAATCTAATTGTGACAACTTTTCACTATTTTATTTAGTCAAATTTTCTAATGTGCATAATTTTTGAACCAAGGTAACAGCTTCAGCAATCATAGGTTCTAATTCACTTGCTAGTTCAAATATATTTACCTTGTTCTCTGCCACTTCTTGGCTGATCTTTTCAATTAGTTTGTGTTGATACTTCATCTCTGCCTATTCTTCCATTGCCTTCTCTGCATCTACATTTTGATTTGTGATGGTGGCAGAACTGCTTTTATCCTTTCATCTTGTTTTACTTTTTTCACTCTTTTCTTTCTCTTCATCCTTTCTCAATGTTTCATCTTTTTTGTTATCTACTCCTTTGTCTTTTTCAGTAGACACTTCTTGTTGAGTGTTGGTTGCATCTTTCCTTGTTGTATATGTATCCTTTTGAGTATTTGATGCATCTTTATTTTCATCATTACCCATGTCCTTAGGTATATCATCATCTTTCTTAGATGATTTCTCCTAACTTGATTCAATATTGTTATGCCCTGCATACCCGTCCCTACATTTTGTGTGCAAAATGTTGGGTCCCCCTTTTTGCTTTTGGCTCTTGCCTTGTTTTCTTTGCCTTTGTTTCTTTTTTTTTCTTCTCTGGTTTTTTCTTCCCAGAGGGTTTGTTTTTTCTCGCGTTTGTATTTCATGTCTCTGGGACCCAGTCCCAGATTTGGTGGTTTCCTTTCCAGAAGCTAGATTTTAGACTCTGGGATTCTCTACCACGATGTCTCCTTCTCGTAAGAAGACATGGTTGTTTATAATCCATGGGCCTAGAGTCCAGAGAGCCGCCTATTCCAAAGTTTGCAGAGAGAAGGTAACTTTGTTTTTACCTTGGGTATAATAAGATTTACATGTCACTTTCACAGTTACTGCGATTAAAAACACTTAGAGTTTTCAGAGCGATCCTTTGGCGATTTGAGTATGAATTTCTCTAAGCTTAGTGGATAATGATGAGTCAATCTTTGGTAGATTTTCATGAGCATTAGAGGTCAAATTTGTTGTAGAGAAGTCCTAGTGCCTCTTCCCTTTTCCATTATTTGGATTCATAGGTTGGTTCTTCTGTTCTTGCCCTCGCTCTGCCTATTTTTGTTTTGATTTTTGGTTTTTGTTTGTTTCTAGTTTTGCATTCTCTATTGTTTGGTCTGCCACCCATTGGTGGGTCAGCTCTGCTAGAGGGTTGTCTACCCTTTGTGTAGTTGTAGGATAATTTATATTTCTATACATTCTATTTCTTGTGTTAGGGCGGTTGCTCTGCGTGCTGTATATTGCTGTATGTTGGTGTATATTGATGTATACTTTTGTATTTTGCATGTGTATATGCTGTAGCCCTCAGCCCTCATGTATATTATATAGATATGTTGTGTATATCCATTAGAGCTTACAAGTTCTTCATGCTCTATCATGTATCTCTACCCGATGAGACAGAGCTCGTCGAGACAGAGTCATCACGGTTTGAACTCGGCACCTCGCTGGTTCAAACCATGGCAGTTTTCCCTCTCCTCTGTCTTGTTGCATTGATGGATAGATTAATTTCCCATGTATGGAATTTAAAATGCACCCAATCTGGCATTCAATTTTGCCCCGTGTTGGCCCACTTGTCCTAATCAATGCCATAACTATCTTTACGCCGCCTGCCATTTTATGATTTTGCAACTCCTGATAGTCTAAAACTACCAACCACCTCTACTCAAGTAGCCAAAAAATCAAAGATGGAAAGAATGTTAGCAAAGCCGCCTTTAAACTCCAAGTATCCAAAAGATGGGGGTATTGCGGAGTCTAAGATTGAATCCAGGGTTCAAGAGATAACAGATCTAGATCCCGGGACTTGGGCCAAATTACAATGTCTAATCTAGACCACTTATAGGTTGAAGGAGTAGGGAGATAAGATATCCACTTACCTAGCTGCCTCCGACATTATAAAGGCTATGAACTTTCCATGTGCGGTGCAAACACCTGAGTTAATCTGGCAGCTAGCGGTATTGTATAATGTGGCCACTCACTCAGTCTTGCTTCCAGACCCCCGGCCCCTGCAATATCCCACCATAATCATCACATTGGATGCTCCCATCTTTGCTTCTAGGTTGGGAATTCCGCAGTTCAAAGGGTCCACCGTCATCACCAGGGCCAACTCACTAACGGAATTCGGTGAAGCCGAAATCATTTCCTGGCAACACCTCAATAATCACTGGTTGAAGTCTCCAAAGTGAGAATAAGAGAATGAAATTGGAGATTCCTCGTGGGGATTTCAAGGAGCCCATTCAAGCAGGCATTATATTTTTGTACAGAATCTTCGGATGGCCCCAGACCCAAGAATTCTCAGCATGGATGTATTACTTCTTGTATTGCATAACAACACATAACAGGACTTTCAACTGGGTGGCAATTATATCTAATCATGTAGATACACAAATGAGGACCGTCGCCCAGCATTCACAATTTTACATGAATTCATATGTGCTGTGGGTATTGGCATAGCAAAGGCCAGTTTCCAATGCCTAGGCATAGTCGTGGAACTCAAGAATGGCCTGGGACAAGTCATACCTTGGGACCATTATCCCCAATTACAGTGGGAGCTCAGCTTCCAAAATTTCTACTAGGTAAATGACACCTTCATTTACCACAATATTCTAGCACTTACCTAATATTCTGAGTACTGTCTCTCACAAGAGAAAATGACATTGGTCAATTCTTATGGCCAATATTTCATTCAATTCAGGCATCACACTTACATCAGGGTGATAGACTTCAATGGGAAGCCCTACCTCCTTCGCTGGTATTGGGGGGATAGGATAATTATTTTAGAGTTTTGCAGGCAGATGATGGATCTGCACGCCTTCTTCACATTGAAGAAGGTTGTCAATGTCCCTTCCCCTTTTCTTGCAGGGATTACACATGCAGCCTTGCCATGGCCTAGGAGGTAGATAACAAGTTAAAAGAGTTGGGGTTGGTTGAATTCAATCATGCGTGGAGAAAATATAATCCCCATGGCAACATTGCCTCCACACTACCTAGGGCGTCCCCCCCGCATGAAGATGATATTGAAGACTTCTGGGTGGACTGCTAGAATAGGTTTGATCTTAGGGCCTGACAACACACAATAATGAGAAAAGGGCTCATGGAAGTGCTAGACCTTCGAACTTTTCTGAAGGGTTTCAAAGATGGCGGGCTGCTTTAAGATCTAGAATACAAGGGATAGGGGCTGGAAAAATTAGACCTCCCTCTAGTGGATTGGGCAACTTTGGAGGATTTAACAATTGAGGGGGTATGCCACCCCATCCTCGAAGCAATTCATAGGTACTTTTCCTGGATGTACCCTAAAAGCACCCGAAAGAAAGTAGCTGTCAAGAAGACCATTCCTTCTTCAACCAGTGCTGGACCTTCTTTGTTTGTCATGCCTACTGAAGCAAGTAAAAAATAAAGGAAAAGAAAAAGAGGGAGTCCCGATGCCCAAGGCACCTCCTCAGATTCCCACACTCTTGATGGCCAAGTTACATGATCAAATGGAGTCAGGAAAATTGGTCAGCCAACAAATCAGCATGCAAGTGGCCGACGGTCTCCCAATTACTCCAACGGCATCTGCTCACCCCACGGGACCCCCCTCATCAGTAGCAATGATGAATAAGTAGAGTTTTGCTAAGGCAGAGTCTTTCAATATTCTGGATACCTGGGCTTCTCTCACCAGGAAAAATAAAATAGTTGTGACCCCATACCAAGCGTCGCCCTTGGTATGCCCAAGAAGCCCCTAGTGGATGTAAGTTTAGATTCTCCCAAACTTGAGGATATCTCAGACTCCTCTCTGTCACATGATGATTTTGGTGATACCTTCTCGGTGGAGGAGCTTATGGAGATCTGACAATGTGTCAATACTATAGTAGAGGAGATTGAGGCTCAAGACAAAGAAGAGGCCCCTGCCGAAGAAGTAATCCCCATGGAAAAGGATATATCAGAGCAAGAGGCTCGGGAGGAAAATACTGAGGCTAAACAGGAAAGGTTACCCATCCACAAGAGCATGGATTTGCCAAGGTAGCCTACACTTGAGCCACCAATGGAAGGAGAACCCAGACCCTAGGGAACAATCATACCTCCAACCATCACCCTACAGGTGCCTTTGGAAACTTTGGGTGACCAAGTGGCCCAGAGCACTTTCAGTGAGGTCGTAATAGTTGTCGCCTTGCTAAAATTTGGCCAGCGACCTCACCCACCTTTGGAAGACATCCTGATAGAGGAAATATTGTAGGAGATGAGGCTAGTAAGGCCCAGGAATAGCAGCAGCCAATGGGCCAAGAGGTCCTAGAGGAGGAAAATGAAGAAGCTGTCGATACCACTAGGGAAGATGAAGTCCCTGAAAATACAAAAACTGAGACCAGGGAAAAGGTCCTAAGTCAGTTTGCAAAGAATGCTAGTATGGCAGAAAATATGGAAGGTCCCAGAGAGAAAGAAACAAGAAAAGAACAAGAACAGAAGGAACCAAAACATGAGTAGGAAGAAGAGCCCAAGGATAATGTAGACTGTTGGAATGCACCGCCGGATTCTGAAAGGGATCCTAATGAACAGGTATTGGCAGCAAGGCTGCCCCAATAGATGGTAGAAAATAAGAAAAGGAAAGCTCCAGTGGTGACTAAAAGTGCTCCACTATCATTGGCCAAGATGATGGCCAATAATTCCAAGATGAAGAGCACCCGAAAAAAGGCGCAGGTGGTCCACACTCTCCAGACCAACCCAGTAGGCAGCACCATTGCGATCATCGCAACACCCCCAACAAACATAGATGCAACGGCTACAAGGCCTGAAGACTATAGTATAATGGAGGTAGAAATGGGTTAAAGATACAAGCAAGGATAATAAGACTTGCTAAAGGAGGCTACCGGGGCAATAGAGGTCGGGTATGCAAAGTAGGGCTAGAAGCTACAATAGGAAAGAGAAACAAATGCCAATCTCCTCATTCTGCTGGCAAAATTAACATGGCCTTTAGCTGAAGTCCACCCCAGCATCCCCTCTCTCAGATTGTCACTTTTATAGGGTGACGTGGACTCACTGTGCATATTGAAGAAGGCACAAGCAGTGGATGGGTGGGCAGCCGAGCAAATAACAGCTATGAGAGAATTTCTGGTGGCGTCCTTCCCAGACTTTTACAGGGTGGATCTTGTCCTCAGCCACATGAGAAGCTTCGCTTAGGTATGGGAGCTAGACTTGGAAAAATATGAGAAGTGGAAAGACAGGTTGGAAGAGATCCGCAACCTAGGTGAGGAGGTTGCCACAAAGTCTGGCATTTTAGGAGAAGAATCATACGATTCCCTCCAGGTCTAGTACTCTAGACTTGCCCTCAAAATTAAGGTTTGCAAGGAACTGGTTAAGACCTTAAAAGAGAAGTTGATAGCTGCCCAATATGCCTTGGGTTTATTCAAGACATTCGTGGTTGGGGTATCACAAGTTGATCCCTTCACCACCAGAAAATGTACCCCAGAGGACCATGTCCTCAGCAAGTTCAATGAGTGGATGGAATCCCTTTATCCACTAGGTGGAGATTTTGACCAGGGCCAGTTGTCTAGATTGTCAAAGACCATGATTCGGTCACATGATGCCATCAAAATGGTGGATGAATTTTGGAACGGGGCCGGAGAGGTTGAGGAAGCATTCGAGGCAGTCCGCAGCCAGTGGGAAAGCATCTGGGGTGTAGACAAGGAAGGCCTAAGCCAAGTGATGGAAGCTTGGGAAAAATCATGAAGTAATAAAGTTCTCCAGATTTTGGAGAATCCAACCAACATCATATTTTGTATTCTTTATTCTTTTGGAACACAAGTTCCTAGATCCTGGAGTCCTGGATCCCACATTTTTGAATTCTTCAAGTGACCCGTGCCATGGTTTCCAATGCCAACCGATCACTTTCAGGGTAGTAATAAAGGTTATTAGAAGATGGGTAACTACAATAAGGCACATCAGCTCAACGGGAGGTTTCTAACAGATGGTCTTCCCAAGGCACCATTTCAATGTTACACTTGGCGCATTAGAGACAAGGCACCACTGTCCCATTTATGAGGCATGTAACCTTGATCCTCAGGGATTAGATTTCTTCTTTCTCCTCTTGGCTCTCTTCTCAAGGCCAATTCTTCCACTCCATCTTTCTTGTCTTATTCTTCTGACATGTCAGGCCTTTTCTGTCTCAAGGTCTTTTGTAGCAGGGTGTAGGTAGTACCGACCACCGAATAATGTATTTTATTGTAAAGTATAAAATAAGTTAGGGTTAGGTTTAGGTCAGAAGATGTGTATACATAATAAGTCTGACCTCATTCCAAGGGTTGGAAAAATTGATGATTTTTCAATCCATAGTTAATAGCAAAGTGGGTAGTTCTTAGTTCTTAGTTGCAGAGCTCAATTCTCAATAGTTTTAAGCTTTTAGTAGTTAAATGCTCACTGGGAGTTACTATTGTACCGCGTACCAGTGCTTGCTGGAAAGATGTAAGTGAAGAAGGAAGGGTTCTCTCAATGATGTTGTTGGCACTCTGTCTTATGGGTTAATGGTATTTTATGCTTTGTGTTCTTCATGTCCTTTGCTCTAATGCTTAAAGTAGATTAACAACCTCCTTTCTTTTGCTACTAATAAAATATGAACTGATGGTTGTTTATTTCTTTGGTATTTAGTGTAGTGTGTTAGAGCATTGTTGATGTTTTGAATGTTTAGCATAACTATAGGTAGATGAAATACCTCTAACTCTGTAATATCTTTTTAAGTTTATTTTCTAAGTGAATGTATGCTTGGAGAAACCCCATTTACCTGAATCCCCAGAGTTGATGAGTTGAAGATAACCAGTTACCCCCCTCAAAAACTAGTCACATCTCCCAACCAAACCCCACACTATCCAGACCTAACTCTCACATGCTTGGAGGCCTAGGCAATATCATTTCCTCAGACAACCTTTACAAGCTAAGTTGGCTGGTACCTCAGTACCCGGTGACAACTTACATCTATTGGCAGACTTGGTCACAAAGCCCCATCAACAGAAATTGGCGCTAGAAGGAGGGCATAAAATCGTCCCCCTCTCAGTATTCAGATTTTACACCGCCAGAGGGTTCCCCAAGCCATAGTTTTAGGAATCAAGCCTTTAGTGGGATTGGATCATTCTCCCCAGTGAGATTTGAAAGAGTCCTTAGATCTGCCCCCAATCCTAAAAGGTTTTTTGAACTCGAGCCCCCTACTCAAAAGAAATGGACCCTGAAAGTCAAGCCAGCCACCATTGTCTGGAAATCAAGCATACCACATAATACCCAAGCCCCCTAGAAAATCTAAGGGATTAACACTCAATCCAGTCAAAATAGAACTCCCCTAATGGCTGCTTATTTTGTAAATACCAGGTCCCTAATGGGAACTTTTTTGGGTGTAGCCAACGATTTACCTCCGCACCCTAAAAAGATTTGTCCCTGGCATGAGCACTTAGGCTCACGAACCACAGAAGATCATCTACAGACATACAAAGATGCCATGAACCGACACCATATCCAATATCAAGACATTGTGACCCAGATGTTCCCTCTGTCCCTGGGATAGAATGAATTAAATTGGTACCTCAATCTTCCCGCCAACTCCATCAATAGTTGGCAGGACATGGAAGACACCTTCCTAGCTGCCTTCCACATACATGTGGACCCAGTTTGGTCCCATAGCTAGTTCATTTCCATCAGGAAGGAACCAAATGAACCCCTCGTAGAATTCAATCACTAGTTCCAATCCACCCTGAAGTGGTGCACGGGTCCCTTCATCCCATCCATGTAAGTGACTATTTAGACCTATCTCAACGTGATGGACCCGTTCATTTCCACTCTCCTTTGGAGAACTACCATCCCGGGCGACCAGGATACTTTGGCAAAATTTTACAACCTAGCCTTAGAGTTGTCTCACGGCCTCAACAAATCCCTGGGTGGGATTAGGCAGAGCACACCATATAACATGATCCCTGGTGGAACCACTTACGCTGGGGGATACAACCCCAATTTAGCAATGGGTGCCCCGGTGATGGCTATGAATCCCCCTCCACCGCCGATAGACCAATAGACCCAGTATTTGTACCCATCTCAAACCTAGATGACACCGGGTCTAGAATATTTTCCTTGGAACTAGCCGTAGTAGGCACAACAACCACAAACACAACCACCCATAGTGCCTTTCTTCTAGTTGTCTGTGGCTAGAGGATTGCCACCCTCAACTCTGGTGAGCACTGCTACCTTCCCAGGAAACCAAAAAAAACTGTCACACTGTGACACAAACACTCAGTTGACCGCCGAGGTCTAATTCCTCTGGTGAATGTTGTCCACCCTGACTATAGACATGGGTCAACTGAAGGCGGGGTCCTATGCACCCTATAACTCCAATTCCTAGAGAGGGAATATTTTCTCTGGCCTATGAAACAACAATGCCAGGGGAAGAAATTTCAACAGCGGGCCTTGGCCCAACCAATAGCAATGGAACAACAACACAAACACTGAAGGTCTGCCTCCAAACTAAAAACACCAATCAGAGTGGTGCTGGAGCATCACATTTCATGCCAGTTGCAGACTTCCATCCCATGATCAATTGGTGTAGATTGCATGACATAGGCTCACACAATGAGGTAAACTGTGCCATGGTAGAGAAGCTCATCATGATTTCCCAGCTGGATAGAAAATAATCATCTGATCCTACTCCCCTAGATCCTCCTGTGCAAGAGCCCACTTTTAGTGCCTTCACCTATGAGACCATCTTCTTTAGAACTACCAGAGAAGATGAAGAAGAATTTGAACTACAAGGATTCTTTGACAAGTCAATTCCGTCCTTTGAGGCCAATGCCTTCACCAACCCACGGACTCCTTACAACACTTGAAGCCAAGCTAGTAAAGGACCAGTTTACACGCCAACACCTCCCAAGGACACTCCTCCCTAGGATAATGAAACTGACTGGCCTGTCCCTCCAAAAGGTTCTAGCTCTAGCCAAGTAAAGGATTCAGCTGAGGGAAGCCACCAATTCCCGGGAGGAAGGTTTGACATCATGAAGGCACTAGAACAAACCACCACCTCCATGACCTTGATGGAGGTTTTACTAAACTTTCCTCAGTAGAAGAAGTCTATTCTAAGGCTCTTGGGAAACTCAAAAGTTGTTAGTCACCCACCTAATTCTATCTCTTTTGAGGATGCCAACACGGCCATCTTCTGGGGAAATACTAAAGATCCTCCATTCCTACTGGGCCTGAACATACAAGAAAAAAACATACATAACTTCCTAGTAGATTGTGGAGGTTTGGGAAACATCATGCCCCTATCCATATGCCAGAAGCTTAGATTCAGACCCACCCCATCTAACAGTGTAGTAATCCAACTGGATAAAACTGCTGTAAAAATGGTGGGTGATTTGAAGAATGTCCAGATACAACTCATCCATGACCCAAGAATAGTCAGCATAATTGAAATCCAAGTGGTGGACATCCCAGAGACTTATGGGATGGTATTAAGTCAGAATTAGTCTAAGTCCCTTAATAGATACTTTTTGACCAACTTCTCCCACTTATGGCTCCCCTGGGAAGGAGAATCAAACAAGATCTGGGTAGAAAGTGAGCCCCAAATGAAACAGGCCCTCACCGAAGTTGGGAGGGTTAACGAGGTCTTCTTCTCTAAGACTTCCCCTGGGGTGTACCAACCCCTTAAAATCTTAACATTCAATTTCACCCCGGGGGAGGATCCCATAGTTCTTCATAGAACCCAAGACCTAGAAGAAAATTTTTTGGTTGAAGTTAACTCTTAGGGTGCTACCATGACCCCCGCCACACTCTTATCTAGCACTTGGTGATAGGTACATTACCAGAAACACTCAAAGCTAGAGTGTGAGCCTTGTCTTTCCGTCACTACCCGGCACATTGACACCCTCCGGAATGAAGAGCATGCAACTAATTCCCCGGAGCTGAGTATTCCTACTGGAAGCACTTCTTCAGTGCCATTTCTCTGGGGATCTCAACCCCAAATCCATCTGGAGGTAAACCTCACCCACGTACCATCATTGCAAGAGGAAACTCCTCCCAAGCATCCCAAAAATAATCCAAAGACTACTCATTCTCCCTAGCTCTAGACGAAAAATGATGATTTGTGGACCCTTAAGTTTGATGGGTCCCAATCCAAACAAGGCTGTGGGGCTGGAGTAGAATTAATCAACCCACAGGGAAAATCCTTCCTCACATCTTAAAGGATGTAGTTCAACTGCACAAACAATGTCATGGAGTACAAGGCTTTGATCCTTGGAATCCTATTTGCATTAAGGAAAGGAATCATTTTCCTTCGGGCTCTGGGTGATTCAGAGTTGATTGTCAAACAGGTCCGGAGTCAATATACGTGTCATGATAAGAGGTTGGCTGCATACCACAATTGGGCATGGAACCTTATTGAATATTTCAATGCCTTTGGCATTGATCTCATTCCCCAGCAACAGAATTATGTCCTAGATGCCCTTACTATTTTTGCTAGCACACTTGAGCCCATGGCCAGCTCACTACTCTAAATATTTTCTGTTGAGATGATCCCCACCCCATCTATTCTAGATAATATCATTCACTTTCAAGTTTTTGAGGGTGATTAGCATATCCTGGCCTTCATGGCCAATGTTGGTGTCTTCAAAGACTACATTGCGGAGGAACAAGACCATGATGACACTGGGTAGGGTGATGAAGATGATGGGATCATGGACCTACCAACCAACACTATCCCAAAGGGGATGGTCACACTTAAACAAATCTTCAACTCGGACCTCAGGGCCAGGAAAAGATATCATCCTCCTCTAAGGGAGGAAAATTCAAGAAAGTGAACATCGGCCAGCCTGGTGAAGAGAAGATGATACACATCGGTACCTCCTGCTCCCCTAAGGAGAAGAAGAAGATTCTCACAGTTCTCTGAGATTACATAGACATGATCATGTGGGGGTATGAGGATTTGAAGACATATGACACATCCATTATGACTCATACCATCCTACTCAAACCTGATGCTAAGCCTTTCTGACAAAAGCAATGACCTTTCAACCCACTGATTGAGCCTCTTATTTGTCGGGAGGTGAAAAAATTGTTGTTAGCCTAGATAATATTTTTAATCTGGCATACTACGTGGGTTGCCAACCTGGTCCCTGTGACAAAGAAGAACGGTGAAATTCGCCTTTGCGTGGATTTCCAAAATTTGAATAAAGCCTCCAAATTAAAATTCGCCTTTACGTGGATGAGGTTTTGTAGATAGTGAAATGATCCCAAATGATGTCTTTCTTGGACAGATATTCTGGATATAACCAAGTCATGGTTAAATATGAGTATAGAGACAAAATAGTGTTCACCACCAAGTGGGGAACATTTGCATATCAGAGGATGCCCTTTGTCTTGATTAATGTAGGGGCCACATTTCAGAATGCCATGGATATTGTGTTTGAGGGCCTTATGAGCCAGTGCATAATCATCTACATGGATGATTTGACCATCTTTTCCCAAGATAGGCATGACCATTCCGCCCACCTCACCCAGATCTGTGAGAGATGTTTCCGGTACAGAATATCCCTCAACCCTAAGAAGTGCATGTTTGGTGTCACTGAAGGGAAGTTGATCAGGAATATTGTCTCCAAGAAGGGTATATCCATTGACCCTGAGAGAGTTGAAGCACTGCTAAACTTGCAAATGCCCGACAGCAAGAAAGAGATGCGATCTTTCTTCGGAAAGATCAACTTTGTCTAGTGGTTCATCACTAGATTCGCTGAAATCATGAAGCCACTCAATGAGATGATGAAGAAAGATAGCAAAATTGAGTGGATTCTTGAAGAAAAGTGGGCATTCGCCTAGATTAAATAGACAATAATGAAGGTACCAGTTCTGGCTAGTCCAGACTAATCCCTCCCTTTCTACATCTACTCCTTTGCTTTGTCACATTTTGTCATGGTAGTATTCACCCAAAAGGTCAAAGGGGAAGAATGACCAATAGCTTTTATGAGCTCCCCCTTCAAGAACGCTGAAGTCTGGTATTAATCATTGAAAAAGAAGGCCTTTTCTCTTGTTTACACAGTGAAGAAATTCTGGCATTACATTCTTCGGAGTAAGGTGCATGCTATTACCCTGGACCAGGGTATAAAATCTCTCCTGATGTAGAGTGAATAGGGTGAAAGATGGGGGAAATGGATGGCTATCCTCTAGGAATACAATTTAGAAATGCAACTCGTGAAGATAGTTCGAGGTCAGGGACTAAGCAGAGTGATGACAAAAGAGACTCCCTGCATCGAATGTCAAACATACACAGTGGAGTCTATCAATTGAGACCCATGGTACACAGATCTAGTGTACTTGTTGTTAAATAATAGATGCCCAGAGGGGTTGCCTCCCAATAGACATCACACCCTGCAGTTGAAAAGTGCACATTACATGAATAAAAACTCTACGCTTTTTTGTAGGAATTATGAGGGAGTGTACCTTCGGTGCATCGACAGGGACCAAGATGCAAAAATAATTTAATAATTCCACAGGTAGTTTGGGACCAAGCATGGCTTAGATAACGCCACCACCCATCAGATCCTTTGGGCTAGATATTATTGGCCTTGTATCTTTAAATATGTCTACACTCACGTTCAGAAGTGTCATACTTTCCAAACCGTGGCACATCGTGAGCGTAAATTGGCTATGCCTTTGCAACCAGTTTTCGAGGCTAGACCTTTTGCCCAATGGGAATTTGATTTTATCAGGGAAATCAACCCCAACTCATCTGCCAAACACTAATACATCCTAACTACAACTAATTACTGCACCCGGTGGTTTGAAGCCATACCTTGCAAAAACAACACGGTGGATGTGGTTATCAAATTCCTGGAAGAAAACATCATCACAAGATTCGGAATGCCCTTCGCTATAGTGTGTGACAATGGTTTGGAATTTTTTTTAGTGCAACTACTTGAGTGGAACTATGACTAGAATATCACTCTGAAGTTCTCCAGCAACTATTACCCCCAGGGGAATGGTGTTGCTAAATCAACTAACAAAAATTTGCTTGAAGTGATCAAACACCTATTAGAATAGAATCCCTGGGATTGGCACCAAAAGATGAGATTCACCCTCTGAGAGGATCACATTAAAATTAAGGCTACCCTAGGAACATCCCCATTCCATTTGGTTTACATCCAGAACCTAGTGTTCCCAATTAACTTACAGATCCCAGTTTTACAATTCATGCGAGAATTCAGCAATCAAGATAATATTGTAGAGGCTCAGCTCCTGAATCTGGTACAGATGGAAGAACAATGAGACACAACCCTTGAACATTTTGTGCATCACCAAGTAGTGGTAAAAGATGGTTTGACCGAAGAGCCCAATACAAAGCCTTTCAGATTTTGGACTTGGTCCTTTTGTGGGATAAAGCCCGGGAAAAGAAAGGAAAGCACACCAAATTCCAATGGCTCAAGCTTGGACCATACTTGATCTTAGAGATCTGCAAGGCAAATACCTATTGCCTTAGTACCATGACTAGAGAACCCATCCCATTTCATATTAATGGATAGTTTCTCAAACATTACTATGAATAAGGTAGGTTTTTTTAGAGTTGTATTATATGTAAATCTTCTTTCTTGAAAATATTTCTTTCCCGGTGTCCCCATTTGGAGTGCCTTGTTTTGTAAATAGTTTGGCTGGCTGTCCTCCGGGACCGCCTCCCTTCTTTTGTTTTCTTTTCCTTTTTTTTCTTTTGTTTTATTTTCTGAGTTTCCAATGTTTTTCTCCCCTTTTGTAGGCTGGTATGCTTCGCATAACATCTAGTCTCAGGGATGGTACCTTTTGGCATGTTGGTGAACTTAGAATCTATTGTTAGCTTGGTGGAATTGGTCCAGTCTCTTGAGTTATTTTATGAGTTTGGTAGAAAATTTATGAGTAGTCTTCATCGGATATATCCCTGGAAGTCCAGTGATCAGTTAAATCAAAATTTTTGAAGGAACAAGTAATCAGACACACTGAGAGTAGATCGGTCGCACTGGTTGATTGATCCAAGTCTGAACTTTAAAGGTTCTTTTTGGGTCCAAAGTTTTTCTTCCCCATTCAGAAAATTAAGGTGGGTGGAAGGGTGAAAGAAGTACCTCCATTGAATTTAGCTAAGCTTAATCTTAATGGTGAAAGAAGTACCACCCTCCCACCCAGAAGAGAATAAAATAAGAAAGAAAAGATGGGATGAAACTTTGGTATCCAGGAGAAATGAGAAAATTTGATAAATTTGGGTTGATATATTTAGTGCCTCTTCTCTGCTTCTCCCAGAGGTCATTAGCTTGATTTCCTCCCAAAGCACACACTTCACAACTGATGAAAGACCATGGATTGAATCATGCATGGCCAGATTTTCTCAGACATTTCATGCCTTGCAAGCAAGATGCTTCGAGTAATGATTAGTTCTAGTTTTAATAACTAGAGATTCTGTGGTTCTCAAATGTGCTAAGGCATTCATCCTAGATAGTCGCCATTTGTTATGCCCTACATACCCGTCCCTACATTTTGTGTGCAAAATGTTTGGTCCCCCTTTTTTCTTTTGGCTCTTGCCTTGTTTTCTTTGCCTTTGTTTCTTTTTTTTTCTTCTCTGGGTTTTTCTTCCCAGAGGGTTTGTTTTGTCTCACTTTTGTCTTTCGTGTCTCTGGGACCTGGTCCCAAAGTTGGTGGTTTCCTTTCTGGAAACTGGATTCTGGACTCTGGGATTCTCTGACATGATGTCTCCTTCTCGTAAGAAGACATGGTTGTTCGAAATCCCTAGGCTCGGAGCCCAGAGAACCGCCTGTTCTGAAGTTTGCAGAGAGAAGGTAACTTGCTTTTTACCTTGGTTATAAATAAGATTTATATATCATTTTCACAGTTACCACAATTAAAAACACTTAGAGTTTTCAGAGTGATTCTTTGGCGATTTGAGTTCAAATTTCTCTGAGCTTAGTGGATAACGATGAGTCAATATTCGATAGTTTTTTGTGAGTATTGGAGGTCAAAGTTGTTGTAGAGTGGTCCTAGTGCCTCTTCCCTTCGTCATTATTTAGATTCACAGGTTGGTTCTTCTGGTTCTTTCCCTCGCTCTGCCTATTTTTGTTTCAATTTTTGGTTTTTGTTTATTTTTGGTTTTGCATTTTCTGTTGTTTGGTCTGCCACCCGTTGGTGGGTCGACTCTGCTAGAGGGTTGTCTACCCTCTGTGGAGTTGTAGGATAATGTATTTTTCTATACATTCTATTTTTTTCATTAGGGTGGTTGCTCTGTGTGCTGTATATTGTTGTATATTGATGTATACTTTTGTATTTTGCATGTGTATATATTGTGGCCCTTGACCCTCATGTATATTATATAGATATGTTGTATATATCCCTCAGAGCTTGTGAGTTCTTTTTTCTTTGTCATGTATCTCTACCTAATGAGACAGAGCTCATCGAGATAGAGTCGTCACGGTTTGAACTCGGTGCCTCGCTGGTTTGAACCATGGCAGTTTTCCCTCTCCTCTGTCTCATCGCATTGATGGTGGGATTAATTTCCCATGTATGGCATTTAAAATGCACCCAATCTGGCATTCAATTTTTCTCCATGTCGGCCTACTTGTCCTAATCAATGCCATTACTGTATTTATGCCACCTACCATTTTACCATGTGCCATCGCACGTCAACTAGAGTACAGCTTGTTGCCAATCTGATCGGCAATGACCAGTTTGTTCCAACTCTGGACTCCCAGCGGGATCTTATCTTCTTCTTTTCCTTGTCACCATGCCACCACACTCTGGAATGCTAAGTCATGTTCATTTCAAATACTCTAGAACTTTTGATGTATGTACTAATGTTTGTTTGGTAGGTGTTGACTGGTGAGGAATCTCTCAAAGTTATAATTCATGTTTATATATGTTCTGACGGTTTTTTGGTCTTGTAGGTTGCTGATAAACTGAATGAAAATATATGACGGTTTCACACCTCCTGATAGTCTGGAACTACCAACCACCTCTACTCGGGTAGCCACAAAATCAAAGATGGAAAGAATGTTAGAAAAGCTGCCTTTAACTTCCAAGTATCTGAAAGATGGGGGCATTGCAGGGTCTAAGATTGACTCTAGGGTTCAAGAGATAATAGATCTAGATCTCGGGACTTGGGAGTAATTACAAGGTATAATCCATACCACTTACAGGTTGAAGGAGCAGGGAGATAAGATAGTCACTTACCTAGTTGCCTCTAGCATTATAATTGCTTTGAAATTTTCATGTGCGGTGCAAACACCCAAGCTAATCTGGAAGCTAGCGGTGTTGTATAATGTGGCCACTCACTCAGTCTTGCTTCTAGACCCCCGGCCCTTGCAATATCCCACCACAATTGTCACATTGGACACTCCCACCTTTGCTTCCATTTTGGGAATTCCGCAGTTCAAAGGTTCCACTGTCATCACCAGGGCCAACTCACTAAAGGAATTTGGTGAAGCCAAAATTATTTCCCTATAACACCTCAATAATCATTGGTTGAAGTCTCCAAAGAGAGACTAAGAGAATGAAATTGGAGATTCCCCGCGGGGATTTCAAGGAGCCCATTCAAGCGGGCATTATATTTTTGTGCAGAATCTTTGGATGGCCCCATGTCCAAGAATTATCAGCGTGGATGTATTACTTCTTGTATTGCATAACAACACATAACAAGACTTTCAACTGGGTGACAATTATATCTAATCATGTAGATACAGAAATGAGGACCGTCGCCCAGCACTCACAATTTTACATGACTTCATATGTGTTGTGGGCATTGGCATAGAAAAAATTGGCTTTCCAAGGCCTGGGAACAGTCAGGGAACTCGGGAATGGCCTGAGAAAAGTCACACCTTGTGACCATTATCCCCAATTGCAGTGGGATCTCAGCTTCCAGAATTTTTTCCGAGTAAATGATGCCTTCATTTACCATAATATTCTAGCACTTACCCAAGATTCTGAGTACCACCTCTCACAGGTGGAAATGACACTAGTCAATTCTTATGGCCAATATTTCATTCAATTCAAGAATCACACTTATATCAGGGTGATAGGCTTCAATGGGAAGCCCTACCTCCTTTCCTGATATTGCGGGGATAGGATAATTCTTTTAGAGTTCTACAGGTAGATGATGGATTTGCACGCCTTCTTCACATTGAATAAGGTCATCAATGTCCCATTCCCCTTTTCTTGTGGGGATTACACATGCAGCCTCGCCATAGCCTAGGAGGCAGATATTGAGTTAAAAGGGTTGGGACTAGTTGAATTCAATCATGCTCGAAGAAACTATGATCCCTGTGGAAAGATTGCCGCCGCACTACCAAGGGTGTCCCCCCCACACAAAGATGATACTAAAGACTTCTGGGCAGATTGCCAGGACAACTTTGATCTCAGGGCCCAGCAACACACAAGAATGAGGAAAGGGCTCATGGAAGCACTAGACCTTTGGACTTTTCTGAAGGGTTTCAAAGATGGCGGGCCACTAGAAGATCCAAAATACAAGGGACAAGGGCTGGACAAATTAGACCTCCCTCTAGTGGATTGGGCCACTCCAGAGGATTTAACAATTAAGGGGGTATGCCACCCCATCCTGGCAGAAAGTGATAGGTACTTTGATCGGATGTGTCCAAAGAGCACCCGAAAGAAAGTAGCAGTCAATAAGACCATTCCTTCTTCAGCTAGCACTAGACCTTCTTCATCCACCGCGCCCACTGAAGCAAGTAAAAATAAAGGAAAAGAAAAAGAGGGAATCCTGGTGCCCAAGGCTCCTCTCAGCCTCATGATGCTTTTGATGATACCTTCTCAGCAGAGGAGCTTCTGGAGATCTGATAGGGCGTCAATAGTGCAGTAGAGGAGATTGGGGATCAAGATAAAGAAGAGGCCCTTGCAGAAGAAGAAATCTCCATGGAAAAAGATATATCAGAGCAAGAGGCTCAGGAGGAAAATACTGAGTCTTAACAGGAAAGGTTACTTGTCCAAGGGACCCCAGATTTTCCAAGGCAACCTACACTTGAGCCACCGATGGAAGGAGAACCCAGACCCCAGGGAACAAATGTACCTCCAACCATCACGCTCTAGGTGCCTTTGGAAACTTTGAGTGATCAAGTGCCCTGAAGCACTTTCAATGAGGTCGTAACAGCTACTGCCTTGCTAAACTTTGGCCAACGAACTCACCCACCTCTAGAAGATGTCCTGATAGAGGAAAATATTATAGGAGATGAGGCCAGTAAGGCCCAGGAATAGAAGAAACCAATGGACCATGAGGTCTCAGAGGAGGAAAATGAAGAAGCTTTTGGTACCACCAGGGAAGATGAATTTCTTGAAAATATAGAAACTGAGATCGGGGAAAAGGTCCCGAGTGATTTTGCAGAGAATGCCAGTATGGAAGAAAATATGGAAGGTCCCAGAGAGAAAGAAACAAGAAAAGAACAAGAACAGAAGGAACCATAACAAGAGCAGGAAGAAGAGCCTGAGGATAATGTAGACTCCAGGAATGCGCAATCGGATTCCAAAAGGGATCCCAATGAATAGGTATTGGCAGCAAGGCTGCCCCAGCCACCCCAATGGCTGGTAGAAACTAAGAAAATAAAATCCCTGGCGGCGACTACAAGTGCTCCACTATCATTGGCCAAGATGATGGCTAGGTATGCCAAGGTGAAGAGCACCTAAAAAAAGGCGTAGGTGGTCCATACTCTTCAGACCAACCCAGTAGGTAGCATCATTGCGATCATCGCAACACCCCCAATAAACACAGATGTAGCGGCGGCAAGGCCTGAAGACTATAGTATAATAGAGGTAGAATTGGGGAAAAGAGACAAGCAAGGAAAATTAGACTTTCTAAAGGAGGCTACTAGGGTGATAGAGGCCCAGTATGCAAAGTAGGGCCAAAAGTTGCAAGAGGTAAAAGAAACAAACACTAATCTCCTCGCGCTGCTGGCAGAATTAACACAGCCTTTAGCCAAAGTCCACCCCAAGACCCCCTCTCTCAGATTTCCACTTGCACAGGGTGATGTGGACTCACTACGCATAGTGAATAATAAGGTGCAAGTAGTGCATGGGTGGGCAGCTGAGCAAATAACAGCTATGAGAGAATTTCTGGCGACGTCCCTCCCAGAATTTTACAGGGTGGATCTCATCCTAAGCCACGCGAGAAGCTTCGCTCAGGTATGGGAGCTAGACTTGGAAAAATATGAGAAGTGGAAAGCCAAGTTGGAAGATATCCATAGCCTAGGTGAGGAGGTTGCCACAGAGTCTGACAATTTGGGAGAAGAATCATATGATTCCCTCCAGGTCCAGCACTCCAGACTTGCCCTCAAAATTGAGCTTTGCAAGGAGCTGGTTGAGACCTTAAAAGAGAAGTTGATAGCTGCCTAATATTCCTTGGGTTTATTCAAGACATTCATTGTTGGGGTATCACAAGTTGATCCCTTCACCATCAGAACATGTACCCTAGAGTACCATGTCCTCAACAAGTTTGACGAGTGGATGGAATCCCTGTATCTTCTAGGCAGAGATTTTGACCAAGGTCGATTGTCTAGATTGTCAAAGACCATGATTTGGTCACATGATGCCATCAAAATGGTGGAAAAATTCCAAAACGGGGCTGGAGAGGTTGAGGAAGCATTCAAGGTTGTTCGTAGGCAGTGGGAAAGCATTCGGGGCATAGATGAGGAAGGCCTAAGCCAAGTGATGGAAGCTTGGGAAAAATCATGATGTAATAAAGTTCTCTGGATTCTGGAGAATCCAACCAACATCATATTTTGTATTCTTTATTCTTTTGGAACACAAGTTCCTAGATCCAGGAGTCCCAGATCCCACATTTTTTATTTCTTCAAGTGACCTATGCCACGGTTCCCAATGCCGACCGGTCACTTTTAGGGCAGTAATAAAGGTTGTCAAAAGATGGGTAATTGCAACAAGGCATGTCAGCTCGATGGGAGGTTTCTGACAGATGGTCTTTCCAAGGTGCCATTTTAATGTTACACCTGGCGCATCAGAGATAGGGTACCACTTTCCCATTTGTGAGGCATGTAGCCTCGATCCCTGGGGGATTAGATTTCTTCTTTCTCCTCCCGACTCTCTTCTCAAGGCTGATTCTTCCACTCCATCTTTCTTTTCTTATTCTTTTGACATGTTAGGCCTTTTCCGTCTCAAGGTCTTTTGTAGCATGGTGCAGGTAATACCGACCACTGGATAATGTATTTTGTTGTAAAGTGTAAAATAAGTTAGGGTTAGGCTTAGGTCAGAAGATGTGTATAAATAATAAGTCTGACCTCATTCTAAGGGTCGGAAAAATTGATGATTTTGCAGTCAAGAGTTAATAGCAAAGCGGGTAGCTCTTAGTTCTTAGTTTCAGAGCTCAATGCTGAATAGTTTTAAGCTTTCAATAGTTAAATGCTCCCTAGGAGTTACCATTGTACCACGCACCAGTGCTTGCTGGAAAGATGTTAATGAAGATGGAAGGGTTCTCTCAATGATGTTGTTGGCACTCTATCTTCTGGGTTAATGGTATTTTATGCTTTGTGTTCTTCATGTCCTTTGATCTAATGCTTAAAGTAGATTAACGACCTCCTTTCTTTTGCTACTGATAAAATATGAACTGATGGTTGTGTATTTCTTCGGTATTTAGTGTAGTGTGTTAGAGCATTTTTGATGTTTTGAATGTTTAGCATAACTATAGGTACATGAAATACCTCTAACTCTGCAATATCTTTTTAAATTTATTTTCTAAGTGAATGTACGCTTGGAGAAAACCCATTTACCTGAATCCCAAGAGTTGATGAGTTGAAGATAACCAACTATCCCCCGCAAAAAATAGTCACATCTCCCAACCAAGCCCCGCACTGTCAAGATCTAACTCTCATGTACTTGGAGGCCTAGGGAATCTCATTTCCCCGGACAACCTTTACAGGCAGAGTTGGTCGGTACCCCGATACCCGGTGACAACTTACATCTATTGGCAAACCTGGTCACAAAACCCCATCAACAAATATCAATAGTATCGATTAATATATTCATGTTTATCGGTGTATTGACATCTGTAGTGTTAATAGTTGAATCCTGTCTGTTGGTATTGCCCTGTGCAACATTGATATCTTTATCTTTTTGCACTTCTTCTACAGGGTCTTTTCCTGTAATGTCATTGACAATTTTATCTAACCATGATTTGTCATTGATATCATCAGTTATGTTACCTTTTATTGTCAAATCTTCTTTGGTAACTTCTTCTTCTCCGCTTAAGCCAATATGAAGTGGACTTGGTGGGTTTTGACTTTCCTCACTTTGGGTGTTGTCAAGAGTAGTGTCTAGTCATACTTCATCTACAATTTCAATATGTTTGGGGCCTACTGGATCACTCTCTTCTCTATCCAATTCCACAGATGAGTCATCTTATACATCTTTAATGATGATTTGTTCCTCCTCCGAGCTAGCTTCCTTAATGGGCTTATTGAGTATCTTGCACCACTTCTTAATGCTATTTTGATCAAGATCAATTATTTTCCCCTTGAGAAATTCACATGCTCTCATTTTTGGTGAGAATTCTTTTTCATACTTCTTCATCATCTCAGTAATTTCTTCCCTATTTGTATCAGGAGGCATAAGAGTTAAAAGTATTCTTTCTCTTATTTCCTTTTCCTGATGTAGTGCAAAAGTCCATCTGGCTGACAATCTCTTTGATAGTTCTTTGGGAATGTCATATTCTAAAAATTCTAGTGGAACATAATGATGTTTGCACATTTTTGCAATTATTGCATCTTCAATCTTTTTTTGATCCTTTGTATTGAATTTTAACCATTTCCTAATGTTAGGATAAAAAATAGACTGTGATTCTGAAATATTCTTGCATATTTTATCAATTGTTGTAGGGACCAATGGTTGTTTTTCCTTTTGTATCTCTACATCACAATCATCCATATCTGATTCTTCTCGATCTTCTTGAGTTCTAGTCATCTTCCTCCTTTTGGTCTGCTTTTCTTTTGGAGGAGCTGGTTTTCTCTTGTATATCCTCACTCTTCCTTTCTATAATGGTGAAGGAGTTGACTCTTTTGTAGTTTGACTTCTTGTTCTTGAAGCGGCTATTGTTCTTTCTCTTTTGGGTGTAGGAGGGGGTGGAGAATCTGACTGTGTACCCTCTAAGTCATTCTTTTCTTCTTCTTCTTCACCGATAAGTGATTGTCCTTCAGTTTGTTCCTTCTTACCCTCTATTTCTTCTTTACTTTCTTCTGTAACTACAAATTTCTTGGTTAATTTTTTAACCATCTTGTCCTTCTTTTTTACAATATTTTTGACAACAAGATCTTTTTTGATCTTTTGTTTGGCTTCCTCATAGGTGCCAAATCTTTCTTTCTTGTTGTCAATTGGTTCATTCAATAGTACCTTAATGCACTCATTGGCTTGTCTTGATTTGATCTCATACTCTAAATGTGAAAGCCAGGACTTCCTAGGTACTACTGCTTGGATATAAGTGAAATTAGTATCTACCATAAAACATATGTCCTCTTTGTGTTCTTCTATCAAACTTTCAAGTATCCTTGTGCTAGCTTGCAACATTTCCTTAATGATTTTGAAATACTCATTCATTATATCATCAAAGTCTGTTCCTAGTGACTCTATATGCTCACATATTTGTATGGTTACAGGTCTGCTTGTATCCCATACTACTTTTCCTATGGAAGGAAAGTATTCTTCATAGTAAAAGAATATGCACATAATGAGGGAACCAAAATTACAAGTTTTTGTTCTTGAAGATCTTATGGTGTTCATGTTCTCCTCAAGTTGATTCAACAAGATCTCTGCAAGATCTATTTTCTTTCCTTGTTTGATGATTTTGAATCTTGTGCTCATAGTAGTGCTTGATATGTTATTCATCCTGCTTGCCTGGAAGATTTTTTACCCTACCACACATGCACCAAACATGTGTTCTTTGTCAATGATAGTGTTGACCTTGAGAGCTCTTTTGTCTATTTTTGCACCAGTTAGCTTTTCTACTTCCTTCAAAGATGGGTGCTTGTGAGCTTGTGGTTTTTCAGTTGTAGGATATCTAGTAATTGCATGAATAACATCCTTTGTTATTTGTTTTGGCTTATTAATCCATAAAGTCTCGTTATGCATTCCACTAAGAACTATCTTTATCCTTTCTGTTTTGAAAACTCTGGGAAAGTGTAATGCATTCATGAGTCCTTTGACTTCCAGATGCTTGTGCTCTTCTTTCAGGTTTCCAGCTTCATCACACAGTGCCCTGTAGGCATTATCTAGGTCTAGATCTACCAATTTTGAGATCTTACAGTGTATGTAGGACCTTACGTCTTCTACCAATAAAACCCTAGGTGAGCTTCTAGATAATGCTCAGGAATCGTCAAGTTGTGATGCAATTTCTGGGTGCATCTTGTATTTTGGTTCAACACAAGTGCCACTACTAACAAGCTTGATCATTTTCTTCTTATCTTCCTTCAAATTTTTGACTCTTGAAGTAGATGCCATCATGTTTCATAAATTGAGGGTTTTTTGTAAATCAAACAGTGTGGTCGGTGAATGCAGGTACTTAATGAATCTTTGTGATTTCCCGTGAATCCTCTGAGTGGTGTTAGAATCTTGCTGGAGTCACTCTTCAATTTTTCTCTTCAATCGCTGTACTAGGCTCTCTTGGTTGCTCAAAAATTGCGGGTGCAAAATGAGTTCAACCGTTGGTCTTTTATAAATTTTATGTCCTAAGTTGTCATCAATGCTCACCAACTCGTTGGTATACAAAATTGAGTTCATCGGTTGAGGCATAAATAACATCTTCGGTGTAGGCGTAAAGTGTCGGGGTTGCCAGCAGCTTTGATGACTTCACCGATGATTATTGGTAAAGTGGTGAAGACAACTTTCATCGGCTTAAGGATCACTGATGTCTATCAGTTTACACTTAGCCACTTAGATTTTGTGTAATGACTGATACATTCCAGTAAGTAGTGTTAACTTTTCTGTGTGTGTTCCCCGATGCATATTTGTACCCAATAACCGATGGTTGTTTTTTAATAATATTTACAAGTGACAATATAGTGCATCTTTAATAATGCTGACTTGTCTATATGATCAATATGTAAATGGAATTGATGCATAATATAACTTTTCATAATGCAGTTCCATACTTACTTGTGCAATTTGGTTGGAAATGGTGATGCCACCAGATCCATTGGATGGGGCGTCATCATTTACATTGATTTTTCTAGCACCTTTAGTGTTTGTGGCTTTTAACCACATCTTGTTTCTCATCTTCTTGATGTCATCAATGGTATTTCCATTGGGATAAGTACTTGTTTCTGTCAATCAGTCTTTGCAATCTTTTATCACATGTCCAACTGTATGACAATGTAAACATGCCATTCCAGGATTGAACCATCCTCTTGGTTTTCTAGTCCATTTTATCATACAGTTAGTAGATATATGACCATACCTTCCACATGTTGTGAAATTTACCCATGTGTTATAGTCCCAAACATATGAGTTACCTTTTCTTGTTGGTTTGTAGCCATTATCAGGTTCTTTTGGTGTCCATGCATTCTTATTCATTTTCCAGCATTCTTGATATGTATGTCCATTCATTTTGCAAGAAGGACAATACTTGTCCATATAGGTTTCCTTCTTTGGATTTTTCACCTTGGATATGCATTCATATGCCTTGTGTCCTTGCTTGTGACATTTATAACAATTAACAATGAAACTAGATTGTGATTGAGGAATACCTTTCATTTTGTTTCTACAAACATTACAGGTGTGGCCTAGTTTTCCACAGTGATTGCATGACAGCTTCTTGGTTCTTGGAGTTGCATATACATTCTTTTGATTTGATTGATTAGATGACTCTCCATTGTCAGTGTAACCTATTCCTATGTAGTTGTTGACTCTTCTTTTACCATCAAGGAAATCATCCATTCTTTTGTTGCTATCTTCAGCCTTTTTGATCAATTCATTGTGTTGATTCTGAATTCTGACTTCATGCTTTAGTTTCTCATTTTCTACCCTTAGCTCACCGATGATCTGTATTCTTTCAATGAGTTTAGTATTTAATCTATTTTCTTCTTGACTCATAAGAAGAATCTAGTTGGTAATCTCATGGTGATGCCCAGTAAGTCTTTGAATCTATGATTCTTTTTCTTGTAGCTTTTCTATTATTTTCCTCCTATCATCAATAGCCAATGTTCTCTCCGATTCATCTTTTCTTGAATCATTCATGACATCAATCATTTTTACCATCTGAGTTTCTTGACCAATTTGCAGCATCTTGATTTGCTCTGTCAGATGTAGATTGACTTCTTGTAGACTTGTGATCTCTTCTAATAATGTGTCTGAAGCTTTACTTGTTTATGATTCAACATAGTTGAAGTAATCTAGGATCTTCTCTTCTTGATAATATTTTTCATTAAGCCTAGTTGCCATGATCTTTCTTTCATCAAGCAACTTTCTCATGCTTACTCTCGAATCTTTATACTGCTCATAGTAAATATGAATTTGCAATTGCTCATTCTCAATAGTCTTGTCCAGTTTGTAATTTTCCATTGTGTGGATCTTTTCTCTTAAGTCTTTAATATTTTCAAGAAAGAGACTTATCTTTGATACCAATTGTTGGAATTATTGGAATGATGTACTGAGAGAGAAGGGGTGAATCAGTACCTCTAAAACTTTTTATGTGATTGGCCCATTAACCTTTGTGTCATCAGATTTTTATATACCTATCTATCTGTTCATCTTTTCGTATGTATGTGTAATCATAATATAAGTTCTTTACATGTATAAACATTCAAGAAACATTCATGAAAACAAATAACACATAACACATGATATGATATCGCAGAAAACTCCTGTTAGGAAGGAAAAAATTGCAGTGGGGATGTCTACCCACAAAAATTCACTATCTGTAGATAAGAAGGGAGCCGGTAAAGGATTACAAATGATCACTTCTGATGATCTACCATGTTAGGAGTATTAGAGTAGAGACTTGTTAGGATCTACTTTGTTTGAAGCATTAGCAACACCGTTAGGTGTGCACTATGTTAAGAGATTTATCAAAGAATAGTTAAGTCCACCTTCTACAAAAGGATTTATGTTGTGATGCAATTGTTAGAATGAAACTACAATATAAATGTTGATCTGATAGTGAATGCAATCTCTAATTTCTGATAACAGATCTTGTATAGCTTACAATGTATGTATGTAATCACCTTGAGTGATTGAGTAATACCTTGTCTCTGCTCGTCGATAGCCTTCCTATGTTCTTGATAACTGCTATGATCTATTTCTGAACTTTGCATGAATTCTCTTCTTCTACTTAGATTCTCTCCATGGCTACTATCATTTTCCAAATGATTACAATTCTCTCTTATTACAAATCATGGAACATCTATTTATACTATTTTCTAGCTCTATTCTTGATTCACACTTTTCAAATTAACTCTAGATCCAAGGTTTAGAACTTGACCTTGATCTTTAGTTAAATATGTTTTAGATCAGTTAGGATGCTTTAAAACATTTACAATATTCTTGCTTGACCCTCAAGTTAAGATTTAAAACAAATAAAAACTCTATAAATAGAATTACATTTCTTTATCTGACGTGTAAAATCATATCCACTTTTTGCGGGTTCTGTAACTGACTGTCGGTTCTAATGGTCAGGCTGCTCTGTCAATCTGTCAATTTTCTTCTCCATCGGTGTTCCTTACTTGAACTGTTTATCGGGTATGCCTTTTCTACTCTGTCGGCAATGTTCTCAAAACTGTATCATCGGTTTTGCTTCTCGTCGGTAAATTCTATACTTAGCATTTTCACATTAGATATTTTGTCCTATCGGGTATGCTCATTGTCCGCCGGTTATGTTTGTTGTCGACCGGTTATGGTTATATCGATGACCTTTATCATTTTTTTCCCTTTAAGTATACTAATGGCAAAACTTAATGTCATCACGCACATCAATTCAAAGAGGTGAAAATGTAACACCCCAAAATTGGCATCTTGCAACCCTAACCAATTTTTTTGCATTTATCATTCTTCTGAATCATCAAAGTCCTATTATACTAGGTAATTCTGAGTTTTGACTGAATCTACTCAACCTAAGTGTCAAATGGAGAAAACCCTAAATCTGCATTAATCATACATTATATTTAATTTCTAAAATATTAATTACCTGGCTAAATAAACCTAATGATTGAATTAATTTAATTATAAAGTCCTAGCACTTTAATTAAATTAAATTCACCCCTTTTAGCTAAAACACATAAAAAGGAATTAAATAATATTTAATTATTAAATAAATACCCTCATTTCAATAATTGAACTTAATTGTTCAAATAATTGAGAAAATATATTTATGAGGTCATATTCTATTTATTTAATTAAATATTCTCTCCAAAATCTTCTCTCGAATTCAGAAATAGAAACTTTGAGTTAACTATGATTGAAAAGAGAAACAAATCAGTTAACTTCCTCACTCACTAAAAAAGACAATAGTTGACTATTTCTCTCAAAAGAAACTTTATATTCTCAACTGATTCTCAATAAGTTAACTATTTCTCTAAAAAGAAACTTTCTATTCTAAACAGACTCTCAGTCTATAAAAGAACTCTCTTGTTCTCATTCAAAAGGGAGAATGTATTGTTGAAGCATCGAACCACTATTAAATTATTAACTCATATTTTATGCAATTCAAGCTTTCATTTTTTTATCACTTGCAATGAATTAATATCATGCTCTTAGATTAATCATACAAAGATTAGCTTCTTTCAAGAACTTCTATATTAATCTTCACTTGTTTCTTAGCTTAATATTGCATTTCATATTCCTAGATTATATCCTTCATTCTTAGGTTGATCTTGTTTGTAAGACTTCTCTTCCATATTGTGATCTAGAATCTCATTCTATTCATAATGTATGTCATCTTCACTTGCATCATGAAACATATCACGAAACCATTGCTCAAACTCTCTCTATGATGAGATAATTTGTTCATGTGTTATACTAAAAAGAAAACTTGCATGATCTGTCAATGATCTCACAAATAGTTTCATAATCACATCTTCTGCATAGATATGACAATCTTCAATAAATTTACAAAATTCGTGTAAATTCTCCATTAGTGATTCTGATCCATATCCACAAAATTTTGGAACATAAATTTTTAGTTTAAGATGAAATTATTTCTAACCACCAAGGATTTTATCAAAACTCAATGGTCTATATACTTCAATAATATATTTTGGCCTTGGGTAATAAAAGTTTGATACTTTATGTGAATATGTATTCTGGTACATACTAAATATCTGAATTTGTAGTAACTTCTTTCTCTATGCATTAGGTTATTTTCAATAGATTCGCCACCTATTTAAAGAGGAAAACTTTACTTATCTCCTTCTAGGTCTTCTCCCTCTGTAGAGTCACTGACTGCAATTTTTTGTTAAATAGAGTCGCCACCTTCTTTCCAGAAGGAAAAAACTTACTGTCTTCTGATTTTGTATCACCAGTAGAGTCTTAATTATATCACCAGAGCTTCTAGGTAGTCTTCAAAATTATCTTCAAAATTGGCCAACTGACAGGTATAATGGTGATGCACCACTTCATACCTCTGCAATTTTGGCTTAATCAAGGCAAGGTTGGTAGGCCTATATTAACCTTAAACAATCAAATTCACTATGTCACACAACTGCGTACACAAAACAAAGTTCTTCCAAAGGTGGTGTATGATCCTTGGAGGAAAGCAACAAATCTCTTGATAATCTCTACTCTATAAAGATTGACTAAAATGGATTATACTAAGGACTGAAAAGTAATGCTTTTGAAATAATGATTAAATTATCTACAAACTACCAAGTATGAACCAAATGACAAATTCCAAATAATGATTAGATCAGTGCCTTCTAAATACTTGGGCTATAGAGTCAGAAAATTCTCAATCCTACGTACAATCGGAGATAGTTTTAAAAAAATTGCTTTTCATAAAGCGAGACTATCAATTCAAAGTCTTCCACTTAACTTATAATGCAAATCAATCTATATAGCTAATCTTATCGAATTAAACTCAAATTAAGAGACCGATAAAAACAAGACAAGATACACAAATCTTTCAATTGATATTTAAACTATATATATTAATTTTGAATTATGATACTCAGGGAATTTAACACAATGAAACACTCTATAAACAAGAATATCTAAAAGACTAATTAAAAATATATCTTACAACCACAAATAAAAAGAAGAGCACTTATCTTTATTAATGTTGAAAAAATAGTACATCAAAGTCCATATTGTAGTTGTGATCAAATTCTATCCTATTAAAATATGTATTGTCTTGTCTTATCTCTTTTCATTATGTATATATATGTTTTTGAGTGGGTTTCACACCTCTTTAGGGTGAAAATACGTAACCCTTATTACAAATTATTTTGAAAAAACAATAAACTAACTAAAAAATAACTACCTAACTTTCGGATTTGGATTTGGACGAAAATCCAAAACACCTCATGAAAAGATAATTTTTTTGCTGGAGATAAGAAATTTGATTTCCCAAACGAGGTCATTTTTATATTTTTAAAATTTGACCATCTTAAGCCTCTGTAGGCATCATCTTTATAGCAAGCCAAAATTCTAGCATTTTCTGAAGGCTTCGATTAGCTAGTTCTATTTATGTGTGTCATAAAGCTTCCTTCTTTTGATTATTTTAGTATGGATAAATTTATTCTTGATAATGGATTGGGACTTCTCAATTCTCAAAATTTAGGGTACCAATAGTGGATCTTTCTGGGAACGTATGCTCTTTGTGAGCATAGTGAGATTGCATCTATCTCTAGAGAAGCAAACCAAGTATCCACAATTAATTTGATGTAAAGTGAAATTGGGTGGCCCCAGGCCCCCAAAAAATGAACACTACTTTCCTCTATCAAACACATAATTCTGATCATGTAATACTTTGGATCTCCCTATTACAATGCCACCATTCTCATGGAAAATATTTATTTCTTTATTAACACACTTTGAATTTTGTTTACTCTTAGAGAAGTCAGTAGGTTTACTGTAGTCCTTGCTAAATAGAATATCCTCATGCATTTTATCAACCCTACAAGCAACTAGATTAAGCTCTTATGTGTGGATGCCTTTACACATACAATCTTCCTTATACTCAAGTTGTTGTTTCTCTTCACAAAAAGGATTTGGAGATAACTCACATTTAGGGACTTCATTCTTATCAAGAATTTGATCAGATAGGATACTCAGATAATTTTTAGAACTAATATTCAACACATTCTCCTCATTATGTCAGTTTGATTCCATCTCATCTTCACATGTTTGATACAACTTCTGCTCATAGGATGAGATAATGCATCTCTCACTTTCTAAATACATATTGTGAGTATTATCAACTTCAAAATCATCATTAGGCTTGCTACCTTCATCATGATGTTGATAGATTTGGTTGTATAGAAAATCTCCTTCACATAATGGATTTTGGAACATAGAGAACACAGATTTATCTTCCTCTACTTCCTCTTCAAACAGTGGAATCAGGAACATAGAAAATTTAGACACACCTTCATGAGATTTTCATTAGGATCATTGGATGTTTCATCAATAAGACTAATATCTTCATTAACATTATTCTCTAAAACTTCATGTTGTTCATATGTTGTATCTTCTATTTCATCTCCGTTATTTGATTCTTTGCAATATTTATCTTCTTGGTCTAGTACCTCCTACATATGCTTATTCTAATGGTTAGAGAAAAAACTTGGTCCATTCTTGTGCACATACTTTTGATATTCAATATTCAATAAATCTGAAATGTGTTTCTTACTGAGAAAATTCTCCTCCTGATCATGATTTTCATTTGTTTCCACACAAATTTGATTTGGTGTATATGCTTCTTCAATTTGTTCCAAACTTTGTTCTTTATTTGTCGGAGGCCTCGTCAAGTTTTTGCTCCACTTTATAATACTGTTTGATTTTCTGAATAAGGAGCTTCAAATTAGGATCATCTGGAGAAATTCCCAATTCACAAAATCTTTTTATAATTTTCTTATTTGAAGACCTGATGTCTACGAGTATCTCAAAATAGAAACTCATCATCCTTACAAACAAATGGGCTGAAGACTCACCCTTTTCTCTTTCCACATTAAAAAATTCATCTAAAGGAGACATGTAAGAGTTCTCTTCCATATTGTGATCCAGAATCTCATTCTTTTCATAATGTATGTCATCTTCACTTACATCATGAAACATATCAAGAAACCATTGCTCAAACTCTCTCCATGATGAGATACTTTGTTCACGTGTCATCTAAAAAGAAAAATTGCATGATCTATCAATTGTATGCACCCTAAAATGGTCGCCTAGACTTTGGGCCCCATTTATTATTTTATAAATTTATCAAATTTCTGAATCAATGCTTTGGAACATTTTCAATTCAAATCAATTTCCCTAATCAAATTGTAATTAATCCAATTATTCAATTATTTCAATATTTCCTAAGGTTTGACCATTTTTATTTAATTAAAAGATTTAATCTCTCTTTTAATTAAATAAAATTCCTCTTATTTAATTAAAATATTTAACCTTCCTTTTAATTAAATAAAATTCCTCTTATTTAATTAAATTCAATTTCCCCCATTTAATTAAATAAAATTCTTCTAATTTATTTAGTTGAAAGAAAACCCCTCTTTTAATTAAATAAAT
>MU223538.1:351600-361940 GCA_018584345.1 Thuja plicata
TGGGTTTTTGCCTCTTAATCGTAGCCTTTGATTTTTGCCTCTTAATCTCAATCGTTCACTTTCCTTTAAAAGGAGACCTCTCCTTCTCATTTTCATATTAGGTTTTCATAGTATTGTTATGCTGCAGCTTTGGAGAGCAACTTCGGAGGAGAATTTGAGCACTCAAGCTCTCTTTTTGTTTTCTTTATTCTTGCATTTATGGCTCCTCATGTAGATTAGAATCATGTTTATTTCCATAGATTAGATTTGCATTCATATTTCCTTTCATAGACTAATATGCATTGTTATCATATAGAGTAGATTTCATTTTTATGCATTTGAATCTCTCGTTTCATGGTGTATTTGCAATAGACACAACTAGGTCAGTCTAAGGGCCTTCATTTTACATTTTTACACATCCATGACTAGAGAGCTATGGATCGATATTTGAGGCCTCATTCTTGAGAAACTTAGAATGGAATGATTCATAGAAGTGTGACAACATTTATGTACACATCAATGATCTCACAAATAGTTTCATAATCACATCTTCTGCATAGATATGACAATCTTCAATAAATTTACAAAATTCGTGTTAATGCTCCATTGGTGATTTTGATCCATCTCCACAAATTTTGGAACATATTTTTTTAGTTTGAGATGAAATTATTTCTGACCACCAGGGATTTTATCAAAAGTCAATGGTCTATATAGTTCAATAATATATTTTGGTCTTGGGTAACAAAAGTTTGATACTTTATGTGAATATGTATTCTGGTACATACTGAATATCTAAATTTGTTGTAACTTCTTTCTTTATACATTAGGTTATTTTCAATAGAGTTGCCACCTCTTTAAAGAGGAAAAATTTACTTATCTCCTTCTAGTTCTTCTTCCTCAATAGAGTCACTGATTGAAATGTTTTGTTAAATAGAGTCGCCACCTTCTTGCCAGAAGGAAAAAACTTACTATCTTCTGATTTCTTATCTCCAGTAGAGTCTTAATTATATCACCAGAGCTTCTAGGTAGTCTTCAAAATTGTCTTCAAAATTGGCCAACTGACAGGTATAATGGTGATGCACCACTTGACACCTCTGCAATTTTGGCTTAATCAAGCCAAGGCTGGTAGGCCTAAATTAACCTTAAACAATTAAATTCTCTATGTCACACAACTGCGTACACAAAACAAAGTTCTTCCAAAGGTGGTGTATGATCCTTGGAGGAAAGCAACAAATCTCTTGATAATCTCTACTCTATAAAGATTGACTAAAATGGATTATACTAAGGACTGAAAAGTAATGCTTTTGAAATAATGATTAAATTATCTACAAACTACAAAGTATGAACCAAATGACAATTTCCAAATAATGATTAGATCAGTGCCTTATAAATACTTGGGCTATAGAGTCCTAAAATTCTCAATCCTATGTACAATCGGAGACAGTTTTAAAAATCTTTATTTTAATAAAGCGAGACTATCTTCAAAGGTTTCCACTTTACTTATAATTCAAATCAATCTATATAGCTAATCTTATCGAATTAAACTCAAATTAAGAGACCGATAAAAACAAGACAAGATACACAAATCTTTCAATTGATATTTAAACTATATATTAATTTTGAATTATGATACTCAGGGAATTTAACACAATGAAACACTCTATAAACAAGAATATCTGACAGACTAATTGAAAATATATAACTTATAATCACAAATAAAATGAAGAGCACTTATCTTTATTAATGTTGAAAAAATAGTACATCAAAGTCCATGTTGTAGTTGTGATCAAATTCCATCCTATTAAAATATGTATTGTGTTGTCTTGTCTCTTTAAATTATGTATATATATGTTTTTGAGTGGCTTTCACACCTCTTTAGGGTGAAAAGACGTAACCCTTATTACAAATTATTTTGAAAAAATAATAAACTAACTAAAAAATAACTACCTAACTTTCGGATTTGGCTTTGGACAAAAATCCAAAACACCTCATGAAAAGTTAATATTTCTTCTCGAGATAAGAAATTTGATTTCCCGAACTGGGTCATTTTTAGATTTTTAAAATTTGACCATCTTCAGCCTCTGTAGGCATAATCTTTGTAGCAGGTCAAAATTTCAGCATTTTCTAAAGGCTTCGATTAGTTAGTTCTATTAATTTGTGTCATAAAGCTTTCTTCTTTTGATTATTTTAGTATGGATAAAATTTCTTCTTGATAATGGATTGGGACTTCTAAATTATTAAAACTTAATGTAGCAACATGACTGGTGAAAAATGACCATGTTGAAGTGTATGGCTAAACAAGAAGGCCAAATTTAGCTATCACAATATCATGAATATATATTTCATATATATAATAGATGATGGTATTATTTTAGTGATGGAGTTCTAAGAATAATGTGCTCATCCTATCTCTTTCCTTTCATTTTAGTATATGATGCTTTCACATGTATATGCTCATTAGATTGGCTATTATTTGATATTATCCATTGTATCGGGTGTGTATGACCATGAATTATTATATCTAGTACTCCTTGGTGTGGAGTGTTAATCAATTGATGAAGATCTGATGGAGATGATCAAGACCAAGTGATACCGAGTATCATGATTGTAGAAATTGTTAGATCAGGTGTTGTTTTGTCATTGATGTCAAGCATTTGATTAATTGATTTTTATTATGTTACCATATCTTAAGAGGAAAATTTAAATGGGTGAAAAATACAGATCAGACAATGATGAAGTAATGATGAAATAGTTGTTTGCTACTATATATTTGATGTTATCAAATTGGTACAATTGATTGATTAAGTTAGAAACTGTAAAAAGTTAAATTTATTACTGAAAGAGTTACTTTATCGAGGTAGACTGAGTTAGCTGGTAGAATGATATGTGAGTTGGTCACAGTTACTAAACACTGAATGAAATTCAAGCACCAAGCACCAAAGATGAGTTAGACACTAAGCAATGAATGAAGATAGTTATCGATTTGTAAAGAAAGTTTTACCGAGTACATGATACTGATTACAAATGATGATAAGATTAAATTTAATTTAAAGCGATGATGAGATGGATGAGGATATGAATTAAATGAAGATTTTTAGAAGATCTAAGAATGTGAAAATTCAATGAGAAGATCTAAGGTAGAGATCAAGCGATTAAACCAAATTATGAAAGTTCCAAGAAAAGTTCATGTTTTGAGGTAAAATTGAAATGGTTTACCGAGTTGTGAATTATGAAGAAGATGATCGAACGATAAAGTACAAATGATGGAAATAAAATTAAGGAGATTAAGAGGAAATTTTTTTTATCTCTAAGTCTTGTTGTCTAGTATTGTCACACACATAGTCATAATCAAGGCAGGTTGGTTGGTCATCACTATGACCAAGACATCCCACTAAGGTCGAGACCGGGCAGTAGTTAATGCCAAGAAAATTCATAGGTTGTAGAGTACTCAATAGATGTCGAGCATAATGATTGTCGAGTTTCATAGAAGAGTTAGTGCCAAGAAACAACATATGGTTATGCCGAGTGAGACAATATTGTCTAAGAACCTTTGTTTGCCTATACTGAGTAAGACAGTTTTTGTATATGTGTTTGGAATAGCACAAAAACCAAGGTAAACTATTTTGGCCGACTTCTATGAAGCCTTTAATGATCATGCACAAAAATTTAATGCATTAATTACGCGTTATTTTTTAGATCATGGATCCCTATGCAAGTCATGCAACCAATCAAAATTAGGGATGCCTAAGCGGAAAAAGGTGATGAATCTAGATCATTGATCTTGATCTGGATGTTTCATCACTGATCTATATATAGATTCTTCAAACCCTAATTTGTGTGTGTAAAAGTATATGTAGATGTGTAGAGAAGAGATCATAAGTATATGCATGTTTTGCATATCTGAAGCATTGACCAGAGAGAGTGATCGAGAAGAGAAATAAAGAGCAGAATAGAGATAAATCATATTGAGAGATCAATTAAGAATTGGAAAGAGGAGATGTGTTATCAGCATTTGTAGTGCAAACCAAAGGATCATGTAATAATACATTCTAGCAAGTGAATTAGGGAAAATCTCTTAACAGATTGGTCCTAACAGGCTTCTTTAAATCTCTTAATTGAGTGCTTAATTTGTTGTAAGTTTTAAATCCTTGAACAAGGTAGATTGTATAATTCTGAAAGCTCTTTATAGGGAAGACCCCTCATAGGGTAGATCATTAGAAGTGATCAAAACTTTTTAGCCCTAACAGGAACACTTTATGACTATAGTAGTAAATATTTGTGGGTGTCATCCCCACCCTGGTTTTACCTTCAAGGGTGTCTCGGTTACCAAAATTTTGTGTTATGTGTTCAGAATTAGATGTTAGATCTTTACAAAATTTTAGTTTATATTTTAGAATACATGGTTGAATTAGTTTTTTTAGAATTGGTAGAAGTTTTATAGATATGATTAACCCCCCCCCTCTCAGTTACTTATTTCTCATATTAGACTTCCAACAATCAGTATTAGAGCATTATTCTCTTAGAAGAAGTCTAACCACTTAAGAGTTACGATCTTGGAAATGGTGGCTTATAAGTCGGGAAAGGTCATTGAGAATTAGAATATTGATATTCAGCTGGCACTGCAGAAACATGAGATAGCTACAGAAGAATTAAGGAAATCCTTAAAAGCTAGGAAGGAATTAGCAACTCAGATGAAAGATACTCAATCTAAAGAAGAAGACGTTGAAGGTCTATTTGAAAATGCAGATTCAAAAGAAAGTAATGCAACAATTGCAGATCTATTGGAGAAGAACAACACACTAAAATAATAAGTCAAAAGTATGAAGATAGAAAAAGAAACTCAATCAATAACACTATGTGAGGTGATTGATTAGAAGAAGAAGAAAGCTGAGGAAGACAATACAATGGTAGAAGAAGACAAGAGACAGATGGCTACTAGACTTGATGAAAGGACTAGTGATGTGTAGAAGCTCACAAACAATCAGTTGGACATGGTCAACCAACTATTATTTGCAAATCAAGAGATAAATAGAAAAGAAATTGAAATCACATATCACAGATCTGATAACAATCAACTAAAAAATGAGTTGAGATCTGAAAAAGAACTCATTGAGAGGATAAACAAACCAAATGAAGCCTTGAGATACTTTGAGGAACTATTGAGATCACTAAGGAGGAATAGTGACACATCTATACTTGGACATACAGAGCACCATTCTTCCACTTAAGAAGGAGAATTATCAAAGAGTGGATAAATGAGAAATTCAAATCTAAAGAACAACAAACCTACATGTTATCACTATGGGAAACCAGGTAACACACCAAACATATGCCGAAGCAAGAATAGTAAGTCAAATCCTAAACCTAAATTTAATGGATATTTCTTTAACTATAAGAAGCATGGACATTAGTCACATGAATACAAGTCAAAGACTAGAAATACACCTACTTCACCTAGATTCTAAGGACATTGTTACAATTTCCAGAAGTTTGGTCATAGAACCCAAGATTGCAGATCCAATGCAAAATATAGATGGACAACCAAGAAGAAAGGAAATGCCCTAAGGAAAGGTAACACATTCAATTAGGATTATAATGCAAGATACAGTCGTCATTATATTGGTGAATATGGTCATGTTGCAGAGCATTGTATAAGTACACACTTTAGAGGTAAATCCAAGAGTTGGATGAATGGAAGTATGGTTTTCTATAGTTATCACAAGATCAGTCATACCAAGAGAGATTGTAATACCAAAGCCTCGTCACCTACTATTGAGTAGATAAGGAATCAGATGAATCTAACATGGAGAGAGAAAGAAGAAGCGAGCAGTAGTGGATCTAGTGAAGTCAAGATCACTCAATCCAATGGATCAGGGTGTTGGTACTCTAAAATTTGGCATAAATTTGGAGTGACCTATTCAAAATTTTCTCTAAGGCAAGGTGAGTACCCCTGAAAACTTTTTGAAGAAGCCTACCTAAAGTGCTAGTGAAATGTGAGCTGATGATTTTCATAAGATACTGATTGGGGAGCATGTGAAAAACCTATCATGGGGTAAATGAAATGAGTCACAACTTTCAAAATTCAGATTTGATATGTTTTGGAGACAGTTGTTTAAATGTGTTCACTTAAATCTGCATTCTGTATATTGCCTAATTATAGAAAATGGCCTACTTTGCATGCTTGCATCTTTGGCCGAATAAGTTTTCATGATATAAGGATGGGTCTGAGGTGTTGTAGGCATGAGAGAGAAACTCTGTTTCCATTTGTAGATTCCTAAGAGTTCATATTATAATTTTTCTCAAACTATTTTGTTTGCAATTAATGTTGACTCTTAGTGTGAAGTGTAGATTTGTAGAATGACCTACTTTGAGGTCTTACAATTTTACACCCGGTTGAATGGAATGGAAAATTGAATGCTCCCCTGTATTTTAGGCATAGAAATGAGATATCGTGAAGATTTTTAGGCCATGATGAATCTGTTTGCCCAGTTTTCCAATCTGATTCTGTTTGCAATTTCTAACATTTTAATGCAGATCAAGTGCACAGTTTAGTCAGAGGCCCTATTCGTGATGTTAAAATTTGATTTCCATGATTGGTCATATTAGGAAAATGGTGCCCCTGCATTATAGACCAAATTTACCCCAAGTTTGCAAGGTTTCAGATCTTGAGGGTTTCATATGCACACTTCCCCATATTCTTTTCATTTGCAGAAATCAGTATTTCTCATGTCTTGTTCTACAAATTCCAAGTGGCTACTTTCAAGGGGTCCCCAAGTTTGACCGGTTGATTTTCATGAGTTTTCCTTCTGGATCCATACTCTCCATATAACATACTTCCAATATCCAGAAGCTCAGGTCCTTAGGAGGTCGTTTGACTTCTTTTCAAAGTCAAAACCAGATGTGTTTCACTGTTATTTGACATGGTAATTTGCAGAATAATTACAAAGAGGCGACTTGGGTGATTAAAATCTTATGACTGGTTGGGTTTCATCAGATGTCATTTTGTAGTATGGAGGAGTGTTAACCATGGTACATGTGTTCCTAGTGCCATGTTCCGATTACCTGATTTAGTCATTTTTTAAGGCCAGTTCTAGAGGCTAGTTGCAAAAAATGAAATCACTTTGTAGAAATGTCAAGAGTGATTATAAAGCCCAATGTTTGATGGTGATATTTATAACTGAAATAATTTTGTCCCCTCGTCGTGATGACTTCCCTTTGATACTTTTTGTTCAAACAATTGATACGCTGGTGTAGAGTGTTTTAATAGTGAACAGTGGTGGAATTTTTATTTGCATCCGCCAATTGCATATGCTCAATGGTTTTTACACCTTGACGACAAATCTATTTTGCACCAGATGGAAAATGCTTCATAAAAAACCACTAAAGTGGCATCCACTTGAGACATTCAGTCAAACAGTTCAAGTGCATCATTCTTGTTGATTGTGTTTGGTTTGATAGGGAGCTTTAGGTAAAGAGTTGGTGAAGATTGGTGAGTCAACATATAACTTTGGTGAAGTTGACTTTCTTTGAGATGACATTGATTCGTAGACTTCTGCCAGAGATCAGCTCCTTCCTTTATTGGATGAATTTCTCCTAGACAGACTGAACTCATGGCCAAGTGAGGAAAGAGGGATGTACACACTAGATGGTGGAGGACTTGTGCAAGGCATGGAGTCCTATGCAATTTTAATAGGGAGCAGCGTGTGCAATATAGAATAGACAAAGACCAAGGGTCAGCATATGCAATTTGTTAAAAACTTAGAAACTTTCAAGCTAATGCAATCAAAAGGTGTAAAGCCAATTCCATAACCTTTGTCAGTATTTTCCATGCATTGGCAGTGAAGGAAGATGCCCCTGCACTGAATGCATAGGAAAGCAATTTTGTAAACACAAAATTTAAAAAAAAAACAATCATGGCAGAGGGATACCCTGCGCAAGGTGAGAAAAGTGTTGAGAAAAGCCCCAAATTCAAAATGAAATGGCAGGCAGGTCAGCATAAGAGGATTTTAAACACTCCAAAGCCAAATGCACATAGCAAAAAAAGACCCATCATGATGGGAGGTAAGTCAGAACACTTCATTGAATAATGAATTTGGCAAGTATTGTAATCCAGCGCAATGTTTATGGCTGCAAAATGGAGAAAGGAGAGTTTACATAGGGTAACTAAAGATTCTCAACATGTTTGCCAGGATCTTGTGTAGTGGAGTATTAAGTGGTGACAACAAGCTATGTTTTGTCTTTTAGAAGGGAGTTGCGCATGGTTTTTATAAGGAGGTGGAACATTGCATAGGAGACCAGTGTGGAGGACAATGCTGCAAATGAAAACTGGCATGTGTAATGCCAAAATGAAAGGAGCTGGAAAAAGCATTGGAATGAATGTGCAGAATAAAAATTCATTAAAAACCTTAAAGCATTGCAGTGTGATCTGATGTAAATGCAAGGAGAACCCCACGCATGGATGTTAAATTTCAAAAAAAAGGAGCAATACTAATACGGCAGGTATAAGGCAAGTTCCATAGCCTTTGCAAGCATAAGGTTTGCGTTAAACAAAACATGAAGGACATGTTACATGTTTGAAAAGACTCTACCCAAATATGCAAGAGAGGAGAATCAATGTTTTAAAAGGGAGACATGCGCTAGATAAGAAAGGGTAGATTGCGTAGGGTTGTGGAGAGCCTTTGAAACATTTCAACATATAAGTTTTCCTGTGCCAAATGTTAAATGAGCAGTGATGAAAATGGAAAAGGGTTGCGCATTGAATCCAAAGCTAGCACATAAGGAGAGATGGTTGTGTAGTTAAAGGGATTAATCCCACATGCGTTATGGCATGAAATCTCTAATATTTTATATACTAAAATGCTTTGTATACCATATGAAGTAAGATCTAGAGCTCTTGGTGGCCACTTAGTGCTTGGGAAGAGTGTGTACACTCGGACTTGGTGGTGGACCCCATAATTTTGGGCGCCAAGTATAGAAAGGTTTTAAAAAACTCAGAAATTTTAATCCCACATGCATCCCACAAGGGATTTTCAAGATTTTTAAAACCAAAAATGCATAGTATGTAATGTGAAAAAGAAAGAGAAGGCTATGCATGTGTAGGAGCCTAGGACTTGCCTCGAGAACTATGCTGATGGTGACAGAGGATAGAACATCCATATTTTGGAGGGACCCACAAGAGTGACCTGGTAGATGATATTCTAGAGAGGTTTATAGAGGTGGCATGGATCCCGAGGTGATGAATATCAAATGGCTAGCGTGATGACTAGATGGTGAAGTTGTGAGGAAGTTATCATTGAGGGATCGCGGTAGGCCGCCATGAGGCAGGGGTGACAGCAGTGCGGTCGACATGGTGTCCAGGTGGCGATGAGGTGAGGGTTGCACAGGAGGTATCCATGCTATCACATATCCCAAGGTGATCAAAATCAATGGTTGGTGCAATGACTTGGACATAAAGTTGCAAGGTGGTTATCATAGAGGCATCGTAATAGACTGCCATGTGGTGATCTGACAGGTGGTGGGCCAGGCACAGGGCAGATGATGCAAGTGCCCAGTTGGACCTTTAGATCAATCAGAGGATGCCATGTGGCACAAGCAAGACACATAGGTGCCTAGGTGGATTTCTGGGTGAACCAGGTGATGCCACATGGCACATGGGGCCCGCTCAGTTTTGTGCATAAAAATATTTAAAAATCAAAATTAATATATGTAACATAAAAAATATTATAGTTAGTTTGATATGTGGATATTGATATATGTTACCAAAATATAAAGGAGATAATTGTGGTTTAAGAGGGTTTGAATTGTTAATTGTGATTGTGATTAAGGGAAGATAAGATGCTCCTTTCTTTCACCCTCAAATACACAAATAGGAGATCCAATTTTGATCAACGCCTAAGGGTTAATACACAAATGAATCCAATATTTGGAAAGAGACCAAGAAAGGGGATCTTAAATTCTATAAATTGATTGGTTAATATGATTAATGATAGTAATTGAAAAGAATAGGAGAAAGTACCAACCTTCCAAAGTGGCAGATTAAATATTACTATTTTCTCAGATCTGTAGACTATTTCTGGAGATGCTAATAGTTGATACCAAACCGAAACAGAAAGACAGACAAAACCCAGAAATGTTTTTCCATTCTGATGTCATCTTATGAAAAAGGTTGACCTTGTACCACTTTTGCCAACTCGATCTGCTCAACTTTGAAAGTGTCCCTGTTCACACAGTCTGAAAGTGTAGACACCCTAAAATGGACAGGCTTGCAACTTTACATTAAAACCCTAATTTTCATCTATTAATTAATGGTTTCTTAATCATTAATTAATCATCTATTTTCTTCTAAATTCACCTTTCTCAAA
>MU223538.1:362040-383268 GCA_018584345.1 Thuja plicata
AACCATTTGAAGGATCCAGGATTTCAAGTATACAAGTGCCATTACTCTGTCAGCATTCAGACCATCCTGCGATCACACACACACTTTGCAATTATCAACATCTCGACGCTTCTCAAGTCATAGACGCTGCCCAGCCAATACTGAGCATCAAGAACAACGTTATTGAAGGAGTAGAGAGAAACAATAGAAGCTTCAAGCTTCGGAGGGTTTGCATTCATTTGTCTTCCTTTTCGTTGTTTGTACATTTTATTTCTCGCGTTTCGATCATTTCGTTTAGTAGTTATTGCTTAATAGATTTGCATGCACTTGTGAACCTTGGCTACTAACCCCTGCCCTTGGAAAGCTGTGGGAAACCGGAGAGAGAGGCGTACAGAAAGAAATCCAAAAAGGGTATCCAGATCTGGCCTCAGATTTATAGTCCCAAACCTATACATGCAAGAAAAATGTTTTTTTGTTGGGGGAAAGGGGTTTGCCTTGGTCAAACCCCGGTTTTGGAATTAACCCTATAATATAATTGAAATTGTAGAGATAAACAAAGTAAACACATAAATTCACCTTGCTTGTTATGTCCTTGTGGCGGATTCAAATCCGTGGATCCACAAGTATGATTCAAAAAATGGAATGTAGAATGGAAGGATGTCTTCAATCTCTTTTTTGTAGATCTCCAACACCAAGTCTTGAATGGGTTCTTGAACTTGACAAGGGCTTTGGAAGAAGATAAATGGAGAGATCACCAAAAGGGCACTTTTTGGCTTGAATCCTTCAATGGCCTCCAAAGGATCTCTTTCATGCAAATGGATACTTGAGAATGATGGATTCTTGATTGAAATATTTCTCCTTAGCTTTCTTGAATTACACTTGAAAATCCTTCTCAATTGCCTAATTATGCTTGATGATGGTTTTTCATGCTTAGAGAAAATGAGAGGAGAAGGCTCCCTTTTATATGAAATTAGGGCAACCTGAAACAGCCGACCCGGGAGCGGGAGAGAACTTTTTTGCAAAGACCGACATCTGAGAAACTATGGGATTCTGGGTTTGGGACCCTGGGATAGGGTCAAGGTCAACCCTATCCTAGGGTAGGGCCAAGGTCAACCCAATCCCAGAAGGTCGACTCTGTCCCTGCATCCCAGAAACAGAGTCCTGCAACCCAGAATGCAGAAATCAATCCCGAAAGTGGTATAAGGAGGAGCAGATCAGGGGGAGATGATGCAGAAATGGGGGGATGATGTAATGGAGGTCAAATATATCCCCTAAGGAGGGATAAATGCTCTTAACATGGAAGTGCTTCCATTTTAAGATGATACAATATATAATGTGCAGACTATAGTCCAAAATTTGAAATATTTAAAATTGTTTCCATGAGTTTGATTCAATGGTTTAGGGGGCAATTTTTATCCAAAATATAGAGTATCATATGTTGTCAAAAAGGTTCAAAATGAGGATTCTGATTTTGCAATCCATTTTAGTCTAGGATCAATTCAGTTTAAATAGAATGAAGAAACAATGAGTTAGCTTAAAATTTGGAAAAAATAGAGAAGACATATCGGTAGATAAAATCAAATTTTTGGGCAGTTGTAAAAGAATCAGTTCAAGATATTTTGGAGAAGGGATGAGTGTTACAAAGAGGAGGAATCTGATGGTTTCTCTTTGTCTACTTATGCATATTTCTTCCACGGTTACAGGGTTCCAATTCTTTTTCTTGGCTCCAACTTGGTTCCAAATCTAGGTCTCCAGAGAGAGTTGCAGAGTACTGGCTCTAGGAGATTCCAATTTTCTTATGGTTCCATTAGGATGTAGTTTTTGATTGTTCCAGTTGTTTTATCAGATAGGATAGAAGTGTTTTTAGATCTTTTACATATTGTTGAAATGGTAAATATTGTAGATCAGATTAGTACAGAAGCAAGATTCATCATGCTTAATACAGTTGATATCAGATTTAAGTCTCTCCTACTTGTTGTTCAATTGAATTATGAATTTTTTGACTCATTGCATGGATTAATTTGTGCATGTGTTATTAGTCCTTAGTTCTGATCTAGCATCAGATTAAATGAAGCTATGGATACGACATAAATTCATTATGTTCTGCATAAGAATTTCATTGTAAGTAGTGTGTGGTCTGATATCAATGGTATTCATGGCTTTGAGTCTTTGACAGTAGTTTTTTTCTATATGCTTCTCCTGAACTAGAAGTATTGCCCAATGGACAAGGCACTGGTCAGAAATCAACACTTTCCTTGTTGATGCATGACAAATCAATCTTAGCTATGTTCTAAAAATTGAATTTAAACTCTTACATATCTAAAGGTTTTATGTGGTTTTTTGTGTTGTACTAATCTCCTGCTCCACTTCAAGGTCAATGTTCAATGGGAGATTAGCCAGTCACCTATTATATGTTGGTCATGTTGAAGCCTTTGGGAGATTGTTGCTGATTGATGCAAAACAGAGTATTGAAGGCATTGAAGGGTGTCCCCCCTTGGTTTTGCAGAACCTAAAGAATAGAAGGATGGATCTGCATCCTTGTTAGTTGTTCCTTTTCAGGCTTGGTTGAATACCAGGAGTTGGCTACTCTTTAAAATACGTCAAAGGGTGAAAGGGTTGTTGTTCAGTAATCACAGCATAAAAAAGAACCAACAAAATGGTGACTCTACTGGGAAGAGATTGAAAATTCTTTCTTAACTTGTGAAGAAATCTCTAGTGTTTCATTGATTATATTATTTGACCCATCCGAGTCACTAACAAAATGGCGACTCTGCTGGGCAAATAAGTATGAATTGCATAATTAATAAGGTTTCAGTTGAGCTTGGCACCTTGCCTTCTCAATTTTCAATCTAGTTAAGTTTGTCCTAATTTTCATAGAGTTGAAAAGTTATTTTCATATCATGGGGTTTGAAGGATATTGTTTTTTGTTTGAGATATTTGTGTCCAAGAGTTCATGTCTTGTAAGGAGTTAGTTTTGTCTTGTAAAGATCTTTTGCAAAGGGTTTGTCATTGCAAACTGTCATAATATTTCCTAATTTGTATTGGGTGGTGACTCCAATCTCTGCAGTAGTGCTGAATGAAAGATTTATTTCAAAGTATCTACAAGATGATAAAGAAAATCACAAGATCTTGAGGTGAAGCAACATCCCTAAGAAAATCAGGGTGAGTTTCTAAGGATTTCAAGAATGGACACCAATGAAGAAACCAATGACCATGCAATGCTCCCCCATCATGAGAATCTAAAAGTTTAAATGCAAGTGTGAGAGAATTTGAATTGGGATTACATATCAGTGGTCTCAAGTTCTCTATCCTCCAAGAGGAGGTGGTGACTCTACAAAATATTTAGTGGAAGATGTGAAGGTGATTTCAGATCTAGCATCTTGTAGCCACTACAATATGTGTCAGGTATTTTTCTCTTCATGGTAAAAATTTTCCATGATAATAATTATGAATAGTTTCCTTATTAGGTGAAGAGGTCACTGAAAAGAAAAGGAAAGTGAGTTTAAAGGTTTCCCATACTTCTTGGTACAAATTTCAATCATTAAAATTAGGAGTATGTGATGTTATGTGAAATTATTGCATGGCTGGATAGAAATATTTATGAGTAAGAAGATGTGTTGTTGATAAATAGTGCAATGGAGATTCTAGATTTAATAGATCGAGATATGTTGCCTAGATCTCAAACTTATCCGACAGATCTTGAAAAGTTTCAAAAGGATATTTCACTATTTAATAAAATAATCCAAGATGAAGCCATTTTGTTTTTGAAAAGACATGTAGGAGAGATAAATGAAGAATCCATAAATGTTTTCTATGAAAAGTTTTCCAATGCATATGATAAGTTGCCAGAAGGGATTGAAATTCAAGAGTCTGCATATTTTCATTTTTTCTTAGAACTTTGTATGCCTAAGTCAATAAATTGGTCTACATCATGTAGAGAAGAAGGCATTGAACTGGTTAAGAAATGGATATATGAGTTTGAAGAATCTGAATTTGAAAGTAGTGATGATTATGAATCTAGTTTTGCAGACAATGTTGACTATGATGATGATAGTGAAGTAGATGAATATCAGGATGTCAAAGATGAAAATCTAGTTGTGGATGTTTCTGTTGGATTTGAAGAGTTTTTTATTATTAGCATGGTAGGGCAGAACTCTATTCTCAGTTTGGGGAAGAGTCTTGTGATCAGCAAGAGAAGGATTATGATGTGGATAAGAGTGGTTGTGATGACTTTTTTTCCCAAGATGACGTGCATCAAGAGATTGCAGTCCCTATTTCAAATGAATAAGATATTTGAATCAGAAAAGGAGAGATTAAAAACAATGAAAATGAAATCCAATATTCATTGAGTAGCGAAAAAATTTCAGAACTACTAGCTGCTGATTTTCAGAGGTATGCATCAAATGTAGACCCTACTTTGTAATGCCTGGTTGATATATGTTTTGATAATGAAGAAATGCAAATGGATGCAAGGTGTGAAACTTATGCTAATTTTCTCCTTCCTACTTCCAAGACAAATAATATGCGAGATGTAAATGCATATGATTGGGAGAAATCTGATTATATCAAGTATGATGAGTTTGATGACTCATATGCAGGTATGGATTCAGATTTGGATGAGATTAGTTTTGATGATTCTTGTATACATCAGAATCCTGATTACTCCCTTGAGAAGAGTGAAAGATCTACATGTGTGTTTTCATATTTGAAAATGGGAAATGAATTGTTACTTGATGACACATTTTCAGAATTGGAGAGTGCTGGTAAAAATTCTGATCAGCAAGAAGTCTCAAATGTTGTGCAATCATGTTTTGACTTGGATAGTTTTCAAGTTGTTGTTATGACTGAGATTGAGTCCTTTATGCAAACTAATATCCAAACTATGTTTGATTCCAACCATGTAAAGGGGCTGGAATGTTTTCCTTTTCAGCTTGTTAGTGGTGGTAAAGAGTGTGATAGTTTTGTGTTACGTATTGATCAGTGTTCTCAGTACTGTGGTGATTTCCAAGCACTTAATGAAAATGAAGATGCTGATTATTTGGTATCTGATATGCTGAAGATTTTGGGCAACATGTTGGATCATGTTGCAAGAAATAATAAGTATCTCTTACCCCCGATCCATGGAAATGAGAATCAAGTTTTTGATAGGAGTAAGTGGTGATTTCATTTTGATGGTTGTTGGCCATTTGTAAATATTGTACATGTTGTATAGTCACTTTTCTTCAGTTGTGTGTTAGGTGTTTGGTGTTTTCAATAAGGAACCAGTTTTGGAAAGTTAAAAGGAGGTCTAATTTTTGAGTGGTCTGCTTCACCAAGAGATTTTGAATTCTGTACATGCCCACAAGGGGCATGCGTCCCCAAATAGATCCACTGTTGGTACTCTCAAGTTTGGCAGAAATTTGGAGTGACCAATTCAAAATTTTCTCTAAGGCAAGGTGAGTACCCCTGGAAAATTTTTGAGGAAGCCTACTTAGAGTGCTAGTGAAATGTGACCTGGTGATTTTCATAAGATACTGATTGGGGAACATGTGAAAAACCTAGCATGGGGTAGATGAAATGAGTCATAGCTTTCAAAATTCAGATTTGATATGTTTCGGAGATAGTTGTTTAAAGGTGTTCACTTAAATCTGCATTCTGCATTTTGCCTGATTATAGCAAATGGCCTACTTTGCATGCTTGCATCTTTGGCCAAATAAGGTTTCATTATATAAGGATGGGTCTATGGTGTTGTAGGCATGAGAGAGAATCTCTATTTCCATTTGCAAATTCTTAGGATTTTATATGATAAGTTTGCCCAAACTATTCCGTTTGCAATTAATGTTGATTCTTAGAGTGTGAAGTGCAGATTCGTAGAATGACCTACTTTGAGGTCTTAAAATTTTACACCCAGTTGAATGGAATGGAAAATTGAATTCTCCCTTGTATTTAAGGCATGGAAATGTGCTATTGTGAATATTTTCAGGCCATGATGAATCTATTTTCCCAGTTTTCCAATCTAATTCCGTTTGCAATTTCTAACATTTTAATGCAGATCAAGTGCACAGTTTAGTTGGAGGCCCTGTTCGTGATGTTACAATTTGATTGTCATGATTGGTCATATCAGGAAAATGGTGCCCCTATATTATAGACCAAATTTACCCCAAGTTTGCAAGGTTTCAAATCCTGAGGATTTCATATGCACACTTCCCCAGATTCTTTTCATTTATAGAAATCAGTATTTCTTGTCTTCATGTTCTGCAAGTTTAAGGTGGCTACTTTCAAGGGGCTCCCAAGTGTGACCGGTTGATCATTATGAGTTTTCCTTCTGGATCCATACTCTCCATATAACATACTTCCAATATCTAGAAGCTCGGGTCCTTAGGAGGTCTTTTGACTTCTTTTCAAAGTCAAAACTAGATGTGTTTCACTGTTATTTGATAGGGTAATTTGTAGAATAGTTTCGAAGAGGTGACTTGCGTGATTAAAATCTTATGACTGGTTGGGTTTCATCAGATGTCATTTTTTAGTATGGACAAGTGTTAGCCATGGTACATGTGTGCCCAATGCCATGTTTTGGTTACTTAAGTTAGTCAGTTTTTAAGGCTAGTTGCCAAAAATGAGATCACTTTGCAGAAATGTCAAGAGTGATTATAAAGCCCAATGTTTGACGGTGATATTTATAACTGAAATCATTTCGTCCCCTCCTCGCAATGACTTCCCTTTGAGAATTTTTTTTCAAACAATTGATATGCATATGTAGAGTGTTTTAACAGTGAACGGTGGTGGAATATTTATTTGCATCCGCCAATTGCATATGCTCAATGGTTTTTACCCCTTGACCACAAATCTATTTTGCACTAGATGGCAAATGCTTCATAACAAACCACTAAAGTGGCATCAACTTGAGACATTTGATCAAACAGTTCAAGTGCATCATTCTTTTTGATTGTGTTTGGTTTGATACGGAGCTGTAGGTAAAGGGCTGGTGAAGATTGGTGAATCAACATATAACTTTGGCAAAGTTGACTTTCTTTGAGATGATATCCATTCATAGAATTCTGCCAGAGATCAGCTCGTTCCTTTATTGGATGAATTTCTCCTGCATAGACTGAAGCTGTGGCCAAGTGAGGAAAGAGGAATGTACACGGTGGATGGTGGAGGACTTGCGCAAGGAATGGAGTCCTATGAAATTTGAATAGGGAGCAGCCTGCGTAGTATGGAATGAACATAGACTAAGGGTCAGCACATGCAATTTGTAAAAAAATTAGAAACTTTCAAGCTAATACAATCGGAAGGTGTAAATCTAATTCCATAACCTTTGTCAGTATTTTCCATGTGTTGGTAGTGAAGAAAGATGCCCCTACGCTGAATGCATAGGAAAGCATTTTTGTAAACAAGAAATTAAAATAAAATAAAAAACAATCATGGCAGAAGGATACCCTGCACAAGGTAAGAAAAGTGTTGAGAAAAGCCCCAAATTCAAAATTAAATGGCAAGCAGGTTAGCGTAAGAGGAGTTTAAATGCTCCAAAGCCAAATGTAGACAACAACAAAAGACCCATCATGATGGGAGGTAAGTCAGAACACTTCATTGAATGATGAATTTGGCAGGTGTTATTATTTGCAGTGCATGTTATAGTAAAGGTAGCACATTAACTAGCATGCTGCACAAAGTGGAAGCATAGAGGCATGTTTACTATTTAAAGTCTAGCACAATGTTTATGGCTGAAAAATGGAGAAAGGAGAGTCTACATAGGGTAGCTAAAGATGCTCAACATGTTTTCTAGGATCTTGTGTAGTGGATTATTAAGTGGTGACAACATGCTGCACTTTGTCTTTTAGAAGGGAGTTGTGCATGGTTTTTAGAAGGAGGTGGAACATTGTATAGGAGACCAGCGTGGAGGACAATGCTGAAAATGGAAATTGGCAGGTGTAATGCCAAAATGAAAGGAGCTGGCAGAAGCATTGGAATGAATGTGAAGAATAAAAATTCATTAAAAACCTTAAAGCATTGCAGTGTGATCTGATGTAAATGCAAGGAGGACTCCACACATGGATGTAAAATTTCAAAAAAAAGGGGCAATACCAATACGACAGGTATAAGGCAATCTCCATAGCCTTTGCCAGCATAAGGTCTATGTTAAACAAAACATGAAGGATATGTTACATGTTTGAAAAGACTCTGCCCAAATATGCAAGAGTGGAGAGTCAGCATTTTAAAAGGGAGACCTACGCTGGATAAGAAAGGGCAGATTGCATAGGGTTGTGGAGAGCCTTCGAAACCTTTAAACATATAAGTTTGACTACACTAGATGTGAAATGAGAAGTGATGAAAATGGAAAAGGGTTGCGCATTGAATCCAAAGCTAGCGCATAAGGAGAGATGGTTGTGCAGTTAAAGGGATTAATCCCACATGTGTTATGGCATGAAATCTCTAATATTTTATATACTAAAATGCTTTGTATACCATATGAAGTAAGAGCTAGAGCTCTTGGTGGCCACTTAGTGCTTGGGAAGAGTGTGTAAGCTTGGACTTGGTGGTGGACTCCATAATTTTGGGCACCAAGTATAGAAAGGCTTTAAAAAAATCATAAAGTTTAATCCCACATGCATCCAGCAAGGGATTTTCAAGATTTTTAAAACCAAAAATGCACAGTATGTAATGTGAAGAAGAAAGAGAAGTTTATGCACACGCAGGAGCCTAGGACTCACCTCACCTCGAAAACCATGCCGATGATGATAGAGGATAGAACACCCATATTTTGGAGGGACTTGCAGGAGTGACCTGGAAGATGATGTTGTAGAGAGGCTTGGAGAGGTGGAACAGATCTCAAGGTGATGAATATTGGACAACCGATGAGATGACTGGACGGTGAAGTTATGAGGAAGTTATCATTGAGGGATTGTGCCAGGCCACCATGTGGCAGGGGTGATAGCAGTGCGGTTGATGTGGCATCTAGGTGGAGATGAGGTGGAGGTCGTGCAGGAGGCATCCAAGCTGACACGCATCTAGAGGCAATCAAAATCGATGGTTGGTGCAATGACTTGGACATAAAGTTGCAAGGTGGTTATCATAGAGGCATTGCAATAGGCTACCATGTGGTGATCAGACAGGTGGTGGGCCAGGCACATTGCAGATGATGGAGGCACCCAGTTGGACCTGTGGACCAATCAGAGGGTGCCACATGGCACAAGAAGGACATGTAGGCACCTAGGTGGATTTCTGGGTGAATCAGGTGATGCCACATGGCACATGGGGCCCACTCAGGTCTGTGCATAAAAAGATTTAAAAATCAAAATTAATATATAATGTGCAGACTATAGTCCAAAATTTGAAATATTTAAAACTATTTGCACGAGTTTGATTCAATGGTTCAGGGGGCAATTTTTATCAGAAATATAGAGTATCATATGTTGGGAAAAAGGTCTCGAAATGAGGATTTTGATTTTGCAATCAATTTTAGTCTAGGATCAATTTAGTTTGAATAGACTAAAGAAACAATGAGTCAGCTTGAAATTTGGAAAAAATAGAGAAGACATATTGGCAGATAAAATCAATTTTTTGGGCACTTGTAAAAGATTCAGCTCAAGATATTTGGAAGAAGGGATAGGTGTTATAGAGAGGAGGAATCTGATGGTTTCTCTTTATCTACTTATTCAGATTTCTTCCATGGTTACAGGGTTCCAATTCTTTTTCTTGGCTCCAAATTGGTTCCAAATCTTGGTCTCCAGAGAGAGTTGCAGAGTACTGGCTTCAGGAGATTCCATTTTTCTTATGGTTCCAATAGGATGTAGTTTTTGATTGTTCCCATTGTGTTATCAGATAGAATAGAAGTTTTTTTGGATCTTTTGCATATTGTTGAAATGGTAAATGTTGTAGATCATATTAGTACAGAAGCAAGATTCATCATACTTAATATAGTTGTTATCAAATTTAAGTCTCTCCTACGTGTTGTTCAATTGAATTATGAATTTTATGATTCATTGCATGTATTCATCTGTGCATGTGTTATTAGTCCTTAGTTCTAATCTAGGATCAAATTAAATGAAGCTATGGATATGACATAAATTCATAATGTTCTACATAAGGATTTCATTATAAGTAGCGTGTGGTCTGATATCATTGGTATTCATGGCTTTGAGTCTTTGATAGTAGTTTGTTTCTGTATGCTACTCCTGAACTAGAAGTATTGCCCAATGGAAAAGGCACTGGTCAGAAATCAATACTTTCCTTGTTGATGCATGACAAATCAGTCTTAGGTATGTTCTACAAATTAAATTTAAACTTTGACATATCTAAAGGTTTTATGTAGTTTTTTGTGTTGTACTAATCTCCTGCTCCACTTCAAGGTTGATGTTCAATGGGTAATTAGCTGGTCACCTAGTATCTCTCAGTCGTGCTGAAGCCTTTGTGAGATTGCTACTGATTGATGACAAACAAAGTATTGAAGGCATTGAAGGGTGTCCCCCCTTGGTTTTGTAGAACCTAAAGCATAGAAGGATTGATCTGCATCCTTGTTAGTTGGTCCTTTTCAGTCTTGGTTAAATACCGGGAGTTGGCTACTCTTTAAAATACATCAAAGGGTGAAAGGGTTGTTGTTCAGTAATCATAGCATAAAAAAGAACCAACAAGGTGAACACACTACATCCAATTAAGAAAAAAGGAATGTAAGGAATTGTTTTATAAAATTTTATATTTTACACTAGTTCCTAACATAAGATGTATTAAAGTCCATATATGCATAAGTTAAGATGCATTTGGACAGATTTGAGGGAAGAACTGAGAAAAATAATTGTAATGAATATTTGATGTCAAGCATCAGTATCAACATATCCGGAGCTTCCATACCAACCAAGCTGATATGTCAACCAAGCATTAGTAGTGACAAAGACACTATTATGAGAGAGTGATAGTGTCTGATAACTAAGTTATTTCATTCGAGGACTGAGGACAGCTGTTATCCACCTACCACTACACAAAGAATTTATTGAAGACCTAATTCGACCATTTGAGGGTATATCATGAATTTAGGCAATCATTCTTTATTTCACACAGTGATTAGAGTTTACAGAGCATTTCAAATGGCGATTCAAGAGCGATTTAAGTAGATTTTTGAAGAGATTTCACCTGTGTATCGTCAGCAAGTGTTGAGAAGGTTGAAGACCCGTTGTTTCCTAGTTACCTAGAATCTATTTTGCAAACCCTAATTTGTAGAAAATGGTATCTAGTTCATTCGTTGGTGTTAAAAGACAAGACAAGGGAATGATTAATGTTTATTTGGTTAGGAGCAATGTGTGTGCATTGCCAAATTTCTGAGTCATTCCTTAAACTACGGTGAAGGGAGATCTTACGGGAGCCCTTTCATCAATCCCACCTAAGGTACTCATGATCCATGATGTGTGAACATGTTACATGTACAAAGTCTGAGAATTTGGAGACTTTGAGTTGAGGGAAGCCTACAACAAAGTATGTGTAAATGAGGCTTTGAAGGTTGATCATCAACACATTGTCGACAAAGTTTTAGTTTGTGCCCTAGAATTTCACGTGACTTCAAAGTTGAATGGATCAGGATTGTGCTAAGTAAAACACATGATATGAGTCTATAGTTTGAGAATGGACCATTAAAGATAACTAAAGACATCATTCACCGAGTTACTGCTTATCTTATTGTGCAAGGGAAAAGAACCATGCGCTGTCAAAAAAAGTAAGACATTGAAAAGTTCACTTTGGCTAAGTGGAAGTAGACAAGAAAGGTAAGAAAGTGATGGTTGTCGAGCTAGCCAAGAAGAGGATTTCACTATAAATATCTATTCCTCCTACCACATCTCGACTGAGAACCAAGGCATCTTCAATTACTATATTAGCCAAGCCACCAAAGAAAAAGTTGGTAAAGAATGTTGAAGGGGAAAGCTCAGGGAAGAGAAAACAATTTCAAACTAAATCTAAGCCAAGCCACCCTAAGAGGAACCCGAGGAGAAAATACATTATGGGAAAAGATGAAGAAGATGAATAATTGACACAAACTGAGGACATCAACAAATTCAAAGTTACAACATAAAAAATACTACCAATGTTGATGAGATTTCTCACAACATCAAGAATTTAGCAGGTTTGTCAGGTTTAAAATTTATTAAGTTTGAAAAGTTAAGTAAAGTTGATAAGGCAAGATAAAATAAGAAATGGTGGAAATGTTAGTTTCATATAAGATGACACCATTAGAGATTGGGAATTTAGTCCATGAAGAACTAGCAATTAAAATCGATGAGAGATGGCAGCATGCTATTATCACAAAAAGGCAGCTCAGAGAAGGAGCATTAGCTCAAATTATGCCTGAGTTGAAAAAGAAGCAAAAAGATAAATCCATATACCAATATAAAAATAGATTCATTCCTAAATTAAGAGCCTATTCTATACTAAATAATGATGTAGAGGGTGTTGTGCAGAAAATCCAAAGGATATGGAAGATTATCTTTGGATTGATAGTGCACAAGAATAAAGATGAATCCACTTCTAAACAAGTTCAGTTTGACAAAAAAGAAGATATTAATGAGCTCAATAATGTTGAGGATGAGAAAAATGATAACATTGAATATGAAATGATTGACATTGTTGAGGATGAGACAAAGGAAGATGTTGAAGATGAGATCAAGGATAAGGTTTAGGAAGAACAGATTGAAGATTTGACCACTAATGAGGTAACACAAGGTTTGAATGTCAAGGAACAAAGTAAAGAGACACTCATAATTCTAGATTCACCTACCGAGGTAAACATTGAAGTCAATGTAGAAGGAGATAAAATAAAAGAAGATAAAGTAGATAAGTCTGCATTAGATATCTCCAAATCACATGAAGAAGTCACAGAGGGGACCAAGACTCTTGAAACCAAGGAGAAACAGGAACCTAATGAGGAAGAAGCTATTCAAGATTTAGTACAATTACCTAATTTTAATCTTTTAGTACTTACTGAGGTCAAGAGTGTTGATACATCTACACAATAGATACTTAATACTCAAAATGAGATAGTATCAATAAGTGGTGATACTAGTACTTTGAAAACTGAACAGAGACCGAGTAGAAGCTCACCAGAGACTATGAAGAATAAATCACATAAGAAGAAAAAGGACAAGAGCTCTGAAGTAACACCTGACAAAGTTATAGTTATTCCAAAATGGGATACTAGTAACTTATCTTATGAGAAGATGCTAATCTTGAAGGATCTATTGAACAGGAAGAGGAAGCAAGAGGAATTAAAAAGGGAACATCAATAGAAGAAGGTATTACATGAAATAAAAGACCTATTTTGGAATAGCTAGTTCATATTTTTTAGAAGGTGAACATCGATAACATAGATGCTAATGAGAAACTCTTGCAAGGGTCTGAGAGAAAATTTGAGACCAAGGTACTTGAGAAAGTTGTAGAAAAGATTACCAAGAAGTAGATTGCACTTTCTGATCTGGTAATCAACTTAGAATAAGTAATAGAAAATGTTCTCTCTTTCTACAAAAAACTTTGTGATACAAAATTCTTTACAAAGGAGAATCAACAGCTTATAGAGAAGCTACAAGTAGATTTAAAGTCAATAGGTCACTCACTCATCATAGATGCAAGCTCCAACTCTTTTCATTTTAGTAGGTTGAAACATGCCCAAGGGAGATTAGTAAAGCTCATGGATAATGATGGTATAATAAGGAAAAAACTAATTTCTATTTAGACCATGTTGATACCTCATTTGGAGGTTATGCAAAAAGATGTGAAAGAAGAAAAGGAACTAGCACAGAAAGATCCACCTCTGAACATTGTAGAAAGTTTGATTGATCTAGCTATCAAGCTAGAAATAAAATTTCAGGTTTTGGAATCTGTAAGAATAAGTTGGGATAATTCATTAGCAATGATACTACAGATTCATAAGTCATTTTTAGACAAATGTGGTTTGACCCCAACTACCCCAGTAGATAAAAGTGACAAGAGTGACAAAAACAAGGGGGAAATGTAATGTGATACAATCAAGGGGGAAATTAATGGATAAAATTAAAGGAGGAATCAAGTATAAGGTATAACATTTTTTCATGTATGTACATATGTTGTATATGTAGTGAAGTCTTCATGAAAGACCAAGTTAGAATCCTAGGGGGGTTCTAAGTTCTAAGTCTATTTGAGTACTATTTTTGTAAAGGACTAAAGAGTCATGACAAAGTGTTTTTGCCACTAATTTCAAAGGGGGAGATTGTTGATCTCTAATTTTTATTGTATATTAGTGTCACACACCTAGTCATAATTCAGGCAGGTTGGTCGATCATCATTGCAACCGAGTTATCCCACTAAGGCCGAGACCGAGTAGTATTTACTACCGAGAAAATTCATAGGTCATCAAGTACTCAATAGATGTCAAGAAGAATGATTTATGAGTTGCATAGAAGAGTTAGTGCCAAACTATATCATATGGTTATGCCAAGCGAGAAAGTATTGACCGAGCACCAGTTTTTGCCTATGCCGAGTAAGACAATTTTTGTATATGTGTTTGGAATGGCACAAATGCCAAGGTAAAACATTTTGGTTGACTTCTATGAAGCATTTAATGATTCATGCATAGATATTTAATCCATTAAATATGCATTATTTTTGAGATCATGGATCCCTATGCAATCCATGCAACCAATCAAAATTAGGGATGCCTAAGCGGAAAAAGGTGATGAATCTAGATCATTGATCTTGATCTAGATGTTTCATCACTGATCTATATATGGGATTATTCAAAACCTAATCTATGTGTGTGTGAGTATATGTGGATGTGTAGAGAAGAGATCAGAAGTATATGCATGTTTTGCATATCTGAAGTATTGACCAGACATAGTGACCGAGTAGAGCAGTGAAGAGAATAATAGAGATAAATTAGATTGAGAGATCAACTAAGAGTTGGAAAGAGGAGATTTGATATCATAATTTGTAGTGTAGACTGAAGGATCAGGTACTGATACATCCTTACAAGTGAATTAGGGTAAATCTCTTGACAGAGTGGTCCTAACAGGCCTTTGTAAATCTCTTAACCGAGTGCTTACATTGTTGTAAGTTTTAAATCCTTTAACAAGGTAGACTGTATAAGTCTGAAAGCTCTTAACTGGGAATACCCCTCATAGGATAGATCATCAGAAGTGATAAAAACTTTGTATCCCTATTAGGCACACTTTATTATTGTGGTAGTGAAGATTTGTGGGTGTCATCCCCACCCAAGTTTTACCTTCAAGGGTTTCTGGTTTACCAAAATGTTGTGTTATTTGTTCATGATTAGATGTTAGATATTTACAAGATTTTAGTTTATGTTTAAGAATACATGGTTGAATCAGTTTGTTTAGAATTGGTAGAAGTTTTATAGATCCATTTCACCCCTCCCCCCCCCTCTCATTTACTTATTTCCCATGTTAGACTTCCAACAAAAGTATGTCTATATAAAGAATGAGAAATTAATAGAGAAAGAGAAATATTGCTGGAAAGTAGAACAGAGAACAAGAAGAAGCTGAAGAACAACATTTACCAAGCAGAATAGAGAAACAAAGATTGAAGAATCTACAGTTTGAGAAAGAGATCAATAGAGTATGTAATGCTAGTATTCAATTGAGCATAAAGGATCTGACACAAGAAAGGATATTTTCTATACTTACAGATCAAATTTTACTATTGCTTATTAGTATTTGTAACAAATAAATCTCTTAACCAAGTGGATTTAACCATCCTATTTGTAAAACCTAGACTTAGGTGACATTCCAAAAGAGTGTTTAAAGACCTCTAACAAGGCCACTTTTAACAGAGTGAATATCTTAATAGATCTGAGGTAAATCCCCTAAATGGGTCACATTTAGCAAATGTGTTTGTAATCTTTAACAGGATAAGTTATTGACTAAGTGTACTTTAGAAGGGTACATTTTTATTGTGGGTCACAATTCCAACAAAGGTTTTTTCCCAAATTGGGTTTCCTCATTAAATATGCTGTCAAAAAAGTTAAATATGGTGTTATTTGATTTAATTTGATGCTGCTAAGTTTGAATGATTAATTTACATATATGAGATGTATTGTTGTTTAAGTTATTAAGTTGTATGGTGAATCTTTTGAAAATTGTATTCAATTTTACCGAGTGAATTAGTGAGTTTATTTTTAAGTGTTTAAGTTTGATTTTGTCTTATTCACCCCCCCCCCCCCCCCCCCCCCTCTCGCCCCTTAGTGGACCAACAATTTGTATCAGAGCAGTTACTCTGAAGTGATAAGTTTAAAAGGGCTTGAATTAAGATATAAATATGTATAAGAGGGAAGCACCAAAGCTGAATAGGGATCATTTCTCTACATGTAAAAGTAGGATGAGGTTGCATGTGTCTAGAGTAGGATAATATGGACTTTATTTTATTGATAATGAATATGTAACACTGACTATTGCACCTTTGACTATAAGTGAGAAAATATAAAAAAAAGAACACATACAAGTTATGATTGAGATTGCTTCTACACTTACCAACTGGGAATATGATGAACTTGATGGCTGTACAACTTTGAAACAGATGTGGGATAAGCTTATTTTAACCTATGGTGGAGATCAGCATGTTCAGAAGGCTAATATAGAAATTTTGAGAGGAAAATTTGACTCTTTGAGGATGAAAGAAGGAGAGAACATAATACAGTACAGTACAAGACATAAGGAGACTGTTAATTCTATTAGAAGAGCTGGTGGGATCATAACAAAGGATGATGTTACAAGAAAGATGTTGAGAACCCTGCTACCAAGTTATGTTATTCGCGTAGCTTCTATACAAGAGCTAAGATCTATTCCCCATATGAATTTTTCATTGGATGCTACTATTGGTAAGTTAACTACATTTGAGTTAAATGATTTTGACAATAGTTTTCCTACTACATCTAAGATTGAATCTTCATTTAAGTCTACTTTAAATATTGGAAAAGCTAGGGAAGCTACAACCAGAGATGGATATTTGAGCAGTGCTAGTGAGAAATTTTATAGTGGTGGAAAGAATCATAATGTGTGTTAAAAGCATTTCTAAAAGGTGTGTTTTTGCAATACAAGGTATTGAAGACTTATTTATTGAATGTGATGAGAATGAAAGAGAATTTGAAGCTTTTTTGGCTAGAAGGATACAAAGAGGAAAAGGAAAATACTAAGGTAAGTTACCCTTGAAATTTTTTAATTATGATAAAATTGGTCACTTTGCATCTAATTTTCATGAGAAAGATAAGGAGGAAAAGAAATATAACAGAGATAAGGACAAAAGAGAAAATAGATTCAGGAAATTCAGAGACTACAAAAACAAAGGTAAGAAATCTTGTCATATTGCTAATGAAAGACTAAGTGATGATGATTCTTCTGATAGTGATGATGGAAAAGAAGTATTTTATGTTGCTATTAAAGATGATTCTGATGAAGAAGAATCAAGATCCTTAATATCACAAGTAAGAAAGAAACATGGATTATAGATATTGGTTGTTCACATCACATGACTGGTGACACACTTAAGTTTATTTCCTTGGAAAAATATGATGGAGGATTTTTTATATTTGGTAATGATGCTCCATATCCTGTGAAAGTAAAAGGTTCTATAAATTCTACTGAATAACACAAGATGTGATGATGTTTATTGGGTTGAAGGATTAAAGTATAATCTGTTGAGTGTTGGAAAACTAAAAAATACAAGTCACCAACTGGAATTTAAATATGGAAAGGTGAAAGTATTTGACAAGAAGGATAGTCTGATTGCTACTAGAGAATAATCTAAAGGTAATTTATTTTATCTTGATACTTCTATGCAGATTTGCATATTTTCTAAAGTTGAAGATGTTTGGTTATGGCACAAAAGGCTTTGTCATGTTAATTTTGACAACTTTATCAAAGTGAGTAAGAAGAATAGAGTGAGAAGACTACCAAGATTAGAGAAACTTGAGAATGCTATGTGCAGAGTGTTAGAATTCAAAGAATTCATAAGCCAAGATCATCTGCATGCAAAATAACCTGTTACAAAAGCAAAGCTTGGAGACAAAAAAGTTTTGAAAGACAAAATATTCATTCAAAGAGGGAATACAAAATACAAATAGATCAAACCTTATGAAGGTGATTGAAACCCTAAAGGGGAAAAATCTAGGTTGGATAATAATAATTAATAAAAGAATTAAATATTATATGCGTAAAGTTTAGCTTAAGTGAAATAGAGATAATAAGTGACTTAATAATTGAATCAATATGATTTAATTAATAAGTGGAATCACTTTATTACTCTAACACCCCCTTAAGATAAACTTAGGGAGAAGCTAAAAACCTAGAAATAGCTACTGAAAGCAGGAAAATGGGTCCCGACAACAAGGCCTGATCAGGTACCCAAGTACAAAAAAATCTCTGTGAAGAGGAGAAAAGGAGAAAACCCAATGGGAAAAACCCCTCTCCAAAAAGAGATGAAGCCTAGGGAAGGACTGAAGAAGCCTCCAAACTAGAGAATGTCCTAGAAAATAGGAACATAGAAAGAATACGTAGAACACCTCTAAAGCATGAAGCTGTGAACACTGTCAAAAAATAACTGCTAGAACCTCCACTATAATAGAACATGATCAGGTAGAGAAGACTGTAAACAAAGCCTAAAGAGCTGATCAATAAAATATGGGAGAATGCCTCCAAAATAGGAATTAAAGAAGAGTGTCCATATGGTAAATGATCCATCTCATTGAAATGCATAGGTGCCATCCACTGCTTCCACCTAGTACATAGGAATAAATATTGAATACATAGATCACTCCATCGAACCAAGGAAACATTAGAACCAACAAGAGATACCCCCCATAATGTTGAGCAGGGAGAGGCATGACAGGTACACTGAAATAGACTGCCAAGAAACACTACATGATGAAGAACATACAAGCACAAATAAAGGATGGTGTCATGGAAGGAACACTAATTGGACACACATCATGAGGATAGTGTCATGGAAGGAACACTCACTTGACAAAGGTAGATGGAAAATAAGGAAAACATCACACCCCCATGACACTTTATAATGTAGTGTGAGTATAATAGAATCTCAAACATGCATCAGATGGCACTTTATCTTAGTGCGTTTACAAAAGAAAGCTACATAAAAAGATGTATACAATATTTAGAAAAGGAAACGATTCTAGGACCTGAAACATCCAAGATATCCACCAGAATGTCATAAAGAAAAAAAATGAATACTTAGATACATGGAGAATAATCTAGGTGTGAGAACCATAGAAGAAGAAAAGAGAAAAGAAGTAGCTTTTTGACGTCATGCAAAAGTCAAAAAAAGGAGTCCAGAGGAGCAATATATAGTTATCGGAGTGCAAAATGGAACCCTAACTTTGACTAGAAAAAAACCTACAAGACAGAAAATCACATAACCAAACTAGAAAAATTGGATTGGCCTCAAAACCAGCTTTCTATAGATATCTCATTTGGCAAAAAATGTCTCTGTTTGCTCAAGTTATGAGAAAAAAACCACCAGTAGGTCAAAAACCAAAAGAACCAGAAGAAACCTCAGCAAAAAATGGTAGAGCCCGACTAAAGTGGTGAACCCCTCCAAATCTAGACTGACTCTAGATTTCCCACCAAATTTGGTAGAAAAAAATATCATTTTTTAATCAAAAAACAATAAAAAACAGTAATTGTTTTAAAAAAAAAACAATTAAAAAACATTAAAAAAAAAATAGTATATTTTTTTAAGAAAAAAAACACAGAAAAAACATTTATATTTTTTTATTTTAAAAAATATTTAAAAAAAGCATGTTCTTTTTTTTTATTAAAGAAAAATAAATAAAAAAAACCTTTATAATTTTTTGTTTTTAAAAAATTACTAAAAAAAAGATAGGGCTGTCATTTTCTCTCTCCTCCATGCAACTGGAAAATATGGAAATCAAGGTGGCACAAAAATCGAGGTAGCACATAAATTGAGGTAGCATGGAAATCAAGGCAACACAGAAATTGTGGCACGCAGAAATCAAGACGCATAGAAATCGAGGCTATATCAAAACTAAGGTGGATTTTTGCCTTCTAAAGCGTGCCAATGGGAGTGCATGCAAAAATAGGGCCCAAATTTCAATTTTGTCCAAATAGGATGTGTCTTATATGAAAATGGGGGTTTTGAGGCATTCCAGATGCAACCCAGATGTCAGTTTTTACCCAAAGTGATCCAAAAGATAATTACTCCAAAAATCCACACAAAAAATGAAGAAAAAACTTGGAACCCTCGGAGCTCCAAAATCTTCAAAAACTCAAGAACGGGCAGTAGCACCAAGGCTCTGATACCATGTTAGAATTCAAAGAATTCATAAGCCAATATCATCGGCATGCAAAATAACCTATTACAAAAGCAAAGCTTAGAGATGAAAAAGTTCTAAAAGACAAAATATTCATTCACAGAGGGAATACAAAATACAAAGAGATCAAACCTTATGAAGGTGATCAAAACCCTAAAAAGGAAAAATCTAGGTTGCATAATAATAATTAATTATTATATGCCTAAAGTTTAGATTAAGTGAAATAGAGATAATAAGTGACTTAATAATTAAATCAATATGATTTAATTAATAAGTGGAATCACTTTAATACGCTAACACAGAGAATGTCAGATGGGTAAGATGACTAAATCTAGTTTTTCAAAAAAGACTTATGTTATGCAAGGAATTTTAGATTTAGTGCGTACTGATTTATGTGAACCCATGAGGACTTAAAGCTATTATGGAGACAGATATTTTATTACAATTGTGGATGATTATTCTTGAATGATATCTGTAATGTTTTTAAAAGAAATGCCTGATGCATTTCAAATGTTTAAGTGGTATAAGGCCCAAATTGAAAAAGAGACTGGAAGACAATTGAAATGTCTGAGATCTGATAGAGGAGGTGAGTTTACTTCTAATGAGTTTACATTTTTTGTAATGAGAATGGAATTAAGAGACATTTGTGTAATGCCCAAAATAATCCAAGGCAAAAACTCAACTAAATTTTTTTTTTGCAATAAATCACAATTACGACAACAAAATATATTCACTAACAAGTTTCAACTCAAGCCCAATGAAGCGAAGCCCTGGAAAAGGAAACTCGCTGGGACGGTCACCTAGACACTAAAGACAACTAGTAAATTGAAAATAATGATGAAACTAGATAACTTAATAAATAATTAAAATCTCTTTACTCTAATTATTAAAATACAATTTTTTTTTATAAAAGTACTAAACACTAGACCCTAACCTCTATCGAATTTCCTACACAA
>MU223538.1:387345-417417 GCA_018584345.1 Thuja plicata
TATCTTGTTTCCCCGAATTAAACCATGGCCATAATCCTGCATGCTCAAACTCGATGTCAGTACATTATAAAAACCATTTATATTAATAAACATTTCAACATAAAATGATAGCATCAATATACATGTGCATATGTTTATATCATATAACATTACATATTTGCAGAGCCAAGTGTTAGCATCATAAACTCGAACCATGATTTCATTAATGAATATAATATTAAAGATAACAGGATAAAACTGAATACATATATCATGCAAAAATCCAGGTATCAAAATAAGCATGTGTATAGATATAAAGAGTGCGGTAACTGTGATCATCAATAAAACCTGTAACAACTACTCATAAAGTCCAAAAGACGTCAAGCATAAACCATAATGTCAATACTCAAAATATCATCCTGATGAGTCAAGTGTCAAAACGAAAGTCAAACTAGGACAGGTCAAGGTAGGACCTCACAATTTTTTAGCACTGAGGACACCACAGCAGAAATGGATTGTTGAGAGAAGAAACAGATCTATTGTTGATTGTGCTAGGACACTAATGATTGAAAAAGGAATTTCACATAACTTTTGGAGAGAAGTTGTGAGTAATGTTAGTTATACATTGAATCGAGTAAAAATGAAGAAAGGTACCAACAAGACACCTTTTGAAATCTGGTATGAACACAAACCTAATGTTAGTTACTTTAGAAAATTTTGAAATAAATGCTATATTCTCAAATATTCTAGAGAAGGAAAGTTTGATTCAAAAGGAAAAGAAGGAATATTCTTAGGATAATCTAAAAGGAGTAAAGCTTTCAAATGTTTGAACAAAGTTACTAACAAGATGGTGGAAAGTGCAAATGTAAGAATTGATGAATTTGCAGAAAGGAATGTTGAGGATAGAAAGAAGGAACCTTAAGATTATGGGAAATTTTTATATGTTCAACTTGATGTTCATGATAACTTACCAAGAGCACCTACTGAGGAGGAAGATGAACAAGGATTTCAACAACCGAATGTTGATATTGAAGAACTGAGAACTACTGAACCTATTTTTGAAAAGTATGTGAGAAGGCATCATTCCCTAAGCAAGATTATTGGAAAAAACGATATTGTAGTGATGACTAGAAGAAAGGTAAGAGACAATACATGTTTTATATCTACATTTGAGCCAAATAAAGTTAAAGAAGCACTAGATAATGAAGATTGGATGAAAGCAATAAAAGAAGAGTACGATCAAATTGAGGAGAAAAAGACATGGACATTAGTACCTAGGCCTAAAGACAAAAATGTTATTGGTACTAAATGTATTTTCAGAAACAAACTGAATGAGCATGGAGAAGTTATCAGAAATAAAGATAGATTGGTTTGCAATGGTTATGCACAAGAAGAAGGTATTTTCTATGGAGATACTTTTGCGCCTATTTCTAGATTGGAAGGAGTTAGAATACTTCTAGCTTATGTTTCTTACAAAGGATTCAAGGTATATCAGATGGTTGTTAAGTCTGCATTACTTAATGGGATATTTGAAGAAGAAGTATACATTGAGAAACATGAAGGATTCATTGAGAACACAAACAAGAACAAGGTATGTAAGTTACATAAAGCTTTATATGGTTTGAAACAAGCACCTCAAGCATGGTATGAGAGATTGCACTCTTATCTAATCAAAATAGTATTTCAAAGAACAAGTGATAACAATAATGTTTACTTGAAATGTGACAGTGATAATAAAGTTTTGATTGCTGAAATTTTTGTTGATGATATTATTTTTGGAGGCAATAACACTTTATGTAAAGGATTTGTTGATGAAATGAGAAAAGAGTTTGAAATTTCAATGATTGGAGAGATTAAGTTCTTTCTAGGTCTATAAATACAACAAGATACATGAGGGATCTATATTACACAAGATAAGTATATCAAAGAGATCCTCAAAGCCTTTGGTATCAAAGATTCCAAGCTAGTTGGAACACCAATGGTTACTGGATGTAAGTTATCTAAAGATGATGAAACACAAGAGGTGGATAATGCTCTTTACTGATCCATGATTGGTAAATTGTAGTATTTTTTTCACAGCAGACCTGATATAGCACACACTATTGGGATTATTGCAATATTTTATTCTAATCCAAAGGAAACACATATGTCTATAGTAAAAAGAATTTTGAGATATCTAAAAGGCATAGAAGAATTTTTTTTATTGTACAAGAAAGGAAGTTTTTTTGATCTACAAGTCTACACTGATTTAGATTGGGCAGAAAATGTTGATGACAGGAAAGTACTAGTGGAGGTGCATTCTTTCTAGGTGAAAGATTGGTTACATGGCTGAGCAAGAAACAAAGTTGCATTTCACATTCTACTACCGAGGTAGAATATGTTGTTGTTGCCATGAATTGTGAAAATATAGCATGGATTAAGAAATTACTTGAAGGTATGAAAGAAAAGATCACAGACTCGGTTACTATTTTTGGTGATAATACAAGTGCTATTAATATATCAAAGAACCCGGTTATGAAATCAAAGACCAAGCACATTTCTATAAAGTATAACTATTTGAGAGAACAAGTTCAAGAGAAAAATGTGAGATTGGAATATGTGAATTCAAAGGAACAATTAGCTGATATCTTTACAAAGCCGCTACCTAAAGATGCTTTTGAATATCTCAAACGTAAATTAGGGGTTCTTCCCCTATCCAATATTCACTAAAGAGCATGAGGCATGCTGCATCAATTCTATATTTCTTTAGAATATTTATTTATGAATTTATGTTAGTATGACACACTTTAGGTGACCCCTGAAGTTGTGAAAAAATTCTTGTATGCAATTTTTTATGAGTACATGTCAGGTATAGTCCACTACAAGAACAAGTTTTTAGGAGTATGACCTTTTGGCATTGTTTCAAAGAGGGAGAGAATGAATTGATGATATTTATCCTTAAGGGAGATATTGATGAATTGAGAGAGAATGAATTGCTACTATTTACTTATGAAGGATAATAAGAAAGTATGCTACAGAAATAAAAGGTTTATCCAAGAGAGAGATTCAGATCTCTGATCTAGTGGAAACAGAAATATCAACTCAGAGGGAGTAAATTTATGTATTTGAGATTTGTCATCATAAATTTCTATAACACTGTTATATTGGTCTTTTTGGTTGTCACTTATGGAAACACATTTGGCATATTGATCGATTGATTTAAAGATAAGTTTTGATGATTCAATTCTAGAATCAACTAAGTACAAAAGTAGAAATATAGAGGTATTTTAGGTATCAAAGATTGAGATCAATGAGTTATGGCGAGCGAGCTTAGAGGAAGATAATATGGAGTATTTATGACCTACATGTAAGATTGATTTTTATTTCTCCTTCATAAAGAAAATATGGAATGATCTAGGGATGATAAATACTCCATAGATAAATTGGTATTTTTGTTGTCTTGTTGTTATGAAGAAGCAAAAGTTGAAGACAAAACTAAAATTGACACATCTTATATCTTATTGTTGGAAATTAAATAAAAACCTATAGATATTGATGTTTATCGCATGTATGAGGATGAGTTGGTGAGTTTAGCCTTCACCGCACTCACTAAAGCAAAGGAGAGATCTAAGCAGAAAATTTACAAGAAGACTAAGGTAATATATAGGGAATTCAATACTATGAATAAATTTCTTCCAGTGCCTATTTTTTCTAGAGTAGAGATGATATAGATAACTTGAAGATGACACTTGATGAGTTTGATGGTCACTATGAGACCCTAGTAAAGATAGCAGAAGCAAAGGTAGAGAAGAGCTATTTGGAGAAGACATCAAAATCACTGAAAAACTCTATGCCTACAGAGTTGAAAGCAGAAGAGACTTCATCATATGCACTGAATGGACTAATTTATGTTATTTATCTATTGGTTAAGTCATGGAGTGCAGAAGTGAAGAGATTGGAAGATTCTTTTCAAGATATTCTAAAAATGGTGAGCAAGCACTAGTTGTATTAATTTTTTATGCACCTTTGTCATTGTTGTCAAAGGGGGAAAAGAGAGAAGAATAAATGAGAGAATAAATAAATGGGGAGAAGAGAGAATAAAATGAATAGGGGAGAAGAGAATAAGAAAAAATGAAGAAGAGACAGTTTATTCTCTCCATAGAAACATAAGTTGACATCAATGACAAAACATGAATATCAACAGCATGATTAGTACCCAAAACTGGTATCATCCAAAAATCTCCCCCTTTGGCATTGATGGAAACATATGGGAAAATCCATCAACCCAAAATCAACTCAAAAATACTTTCTCCTCTCAATAAAATATTCTCAATATCCTCAACACAAATGTCCCCAAAAAAGTAGGGATTTTCACATAGATTCCTTCCCCATTTGGCAGCAATGGAAAAGGGTTCCATAACTTATCTGTAAACTTATGTATCTTGTTCAAATCTTCATGTCCAAGAGCCAGGTGCAAGATCACCCAAATGTGCTCTAGTGTTCCTTTGATCACTCCTCCTGAGGAGTAGATCCATACATCAAGTCCAGAAAATGATATAGCTATGAAAGTCAATGGACTGATGCATATCTGCATCAATTAATTATCACAAGGAGGGGCTCTAACCCCAAGCATGCTTCTGAAATACTCAAAATCATCTTTTGGAAAAGATTTTGTAAATATATCTTCTATCTGTTCCTTTATGCTAATATATTCCAGCTTTATTTCTTTCTCTGCTACCTTCTCCCTCAAGAAATGATACTTAATAGAAATATGTTTAGTCTTTGAATACATTACCAGACTCTTCGACATATTCACTATTCTGGTTTTATCACAATGGATAACCACTAGTTCTTAAAAAAATTATTCCAATGTCCTTCAGTATTTGTTTCATCCAAACAACTTGTGTGTAATTTATTGTAGCAACAACATACTCTGATTCAACAGTAGATTGAGCAATACAATTTTGCTTCTTTCTCAACCAAGAAACCAACCTTTTTACAAGCAAAAATGCACCACCACTAGTGTTGAGATTTTTTTTACACAAGTCAACTTGCTAGGATCTTGGGATTTGATTTCCTCTCTTGAAATAATAATGAAGTTATTCCCAAGGTTCTTCAGGGCCGGGTCACAACCTGCTTGGTTACTCAGTTGAAGATAAATGTGAATGTTTCATGAGGAGGCCTTTGCTGGTATGTTCAAGACACCAAAATACAAGATAAATTTAGTAATTTATGGTATTTTCCATTTTAACAAAGATTGGTGTTTGAAATAAAAATACAATTTTGTATTTTCAAGATGATTACTTTAAGCTTTACTACAGAAATTAAAAGAGAAAGGTAACAAGAAATAAAGAAAATTGTTGAAATGAAATCCTATGGACATAAACTATTGTAAACCCTTCCTTTAAAATTGAATGGTGGAGAGATTTGGAACCAACCCATGAGGTATAAATTAGAAAAATTCACAATTTTATACCCAATGGATGCAAGTATTTGGAGAGAAGATGAATTCACTCGTGCAAGATATTCAAAGTCTATCAAATCATGAAGCCACCAAGATGTGCGCACCCACTAGATGGATTTATCATTAATCCCAATAGAAGATCCCTTCCACACATTTTTCACATCAAGGTAGATAGACCACAACAAACTCCAACTAATGTAAATATGAATTCAAAACACAACAAAACAAAAGGCTCTTTGAAAATAATGAACAATGTATGCACATATTCACCGATTTTTCATAGATGGAAGCAATTAACACACCATGAATGAAGCACCAAATGTAGATTTGTATTTCATTAGGAATCCAACCCTATTACATTGCCTTTGAGTAAAATATATAGAGTTTTGATATACAACTTTGAATATGGAAACTAGGGCATCAGAGAGTCTAAATTAATGAACATAAGATAAAAATAAAACTTTTCTTAAAAGAAACTACTGCTAACTGATACTAAATAGCTTGCATGGATTTTAAATCCATTTACAATCAGTTTTTCCATGCACGAGGGATCAAACTCCTCAAGAAAAGAAATAGAAAGAAGATGGGGTTTCTTTTGAGAACTTGGAGTCTTCTTCTTGATTCTTGGAGTTCCTCCTTGGAATCTTCATCTGGAGGTTCTTCTTGTAGTGGGAACTGATAAGGGACCCTTTGTCCTTCCAAAATGAACTCAAAGCAAGAAACAATATGATCTGGAGTTCAACTGCCATGAAAAAAGGTGATCTTGCTGGAAACACTCAAAATTTGGGCCCTCGGCCTCTAATCTGAAGCTTTTAGATACCCAAAAATTGCTAAGTGTCGAATTAACTCTAGAGGTTTGAAATTTTTGGCCATTTCAGATGCTGAAAGGCCAAAAATACCGAAAGGCCAAAATGCGTCGAAGGCTGAAAAAGATAAAAACTTGGGAGGCTGAAAGGCCTAAAACTGGGAGGTCAAAAGGCCAAATACTATATTAGCCAACAGGGCTGAAAGGCCAAAAGTTTGAAAGTTGAACTTTAGCCTTTGCCGTAAAATGGCCAAGTGTTGAAAACTGTTTTCTCCAAAATGCTAAAGAGGTCTTAGGAGTTAGTCGGGAAAGAATTTTGGATGTGCATCCTTGAGCCTTTGTATGATCTTTTTCACTTCCTCATAGTTTAACTCTTTCCTATTTACCTTGTTGACCTTTCTTTCTTTCTTCTCTTTAAGTATAGTCAATTTGGAAGCAAAGAACTGGATTCATCTTCATGTTCTAACATCCTTAGCATCTCATCTTTCTAATAGAACAACTATTGTAAGGCCTCCTTGGTATTGATACCGGCCATAATATCCCTGAATTATTGGACCACTTATTTTAATGGTCGTAAGATATGTTTATCTTTGTCCCAGTATAAGTCGAGACCAATTCTTGTGAAGAAAAAATCTTTTTCTTCTACCCACTCCAAGAAATCATTCTAATTTTCCAATATGGAGGCTTGACATTTTTTATAGACCTTAATTACTTTGGCCATCTATTTGATCCAAGTCTCGAAGTTCTCAATCTCTTTGCCCTCATATATCTTTACCAAGATCTAGAAGCATTGTTTCCTGATTATTTCTAGGTCTTGAAGGGCAACTTGCCATTTTTTAATCTCAGATTCTAAGCTGCCTTCATTCTCCATCAAGTATATTAACTTTGTAGCCTCGATCAAAATGACCCTATAATGTTTAAACACTCATTTGATGGCCCCTTCTCCATAATTCTCAAAGTCACCTTTCCAATCTGCACTTGCTTGGATAAAGGATGGGATCAAACCTGCCGACAAGTTTGGGGTGTTCCTTTTTTCTAATACCACTGTAATGAGGCCTCCAGGAAACTTGGATCAATAAGACCAACCATTTTGTGAATGAACTTCTTCAAACCTTCATTTTGTTCTGTCAAGGATTTTTATGGTTTCCTCGTCCTTGCTCATGAACCCTAGAGAATGCTTAAGGCCTAAGGCTACCAATGTTTGGATCTCTTCTCTAGTAGGCTCCCCCAAATCTACTTCTTCAAATGTGTAATATTCAGGGGTCACTTGTGTATGCGAGGTGCTAGTAGAAGGAATTGCAACCTGTGCCTTCCAGCGATCCCTAGTGTCTTAGGTAACATAGGATATAGTCCTTGTGGGTATGGTGACCTTTGTTTGGTGGAAGGCTTGCCCTATAGATGTCATACTTGTATCTTCCCCCTCCTCTTCATCTATATAAGTTCTCTTTCTCAGCTAAATCTCTTTATTAAACCAAGTAGGTTTATTAAATGCAGTGCCTGGCTCATATGGGGTAACATGGAGGATTGAAGCTAAGCTTTGGGATCTTGGGGTTACCTCTTCCTCTGACCCTTTGTCTTGTTCCTTTCCCTATTCACCTTCTCCCTTCCCTTCTCCTTCTCCCCTTTCATCTCCTCTCATCTCTTCTTTTGTTTTCCTATCTGTTCCATCCTTTCCTTGGTCCTCTTCTCTTGACAAACTGATCAGCACTTTTGTATCAAGGCCAGTCATGCCCACCAATGTGGTTTTGGGGGATAGCATGGTTTCCAAGCTTACTAAATCTTGGGGAGTTGGGATGAAGCATGGTAAGGGGATAGATGGTAGCTGAGTAGGTGTTGGCATTGTGAGTGGTGAGGTAGAATTTGAAGGGGGTAGAGTCAGTGTTGGAGTTGGAGTTGGGAGAAAAGGTGGTGGAGTAAGAATAGGAAGAAAAAGAGAGGTTGACGAAATGGGAATGTGAGGTGGTGGAGTGGTAGTGTGATTTTATCCTATGGATTTATCCCTTGTTATGTCTTGGGTTGTTGGGGCGTCTTGATTTCTAGGCCCTTGGTCTGTGTTGGAGCTTACCTCTGTGATTGGCATGTTTGGCACTAGATTGGTGAACTAAGTGGGAGGTGGAGTGAGGTTCACCTGGGGCTGGAAGATTAATGGATCTCCCATGTCATACCCTACAGTATAATCTAGTGTGTCTTTCCCTGGGTCTGAAAAGCCCTCTAGGCCTTCAAAGTTAGACATCTAGAACTTATCTAATCCTAAGGCATCCAAGGGATTATCTCATCCTTTAGGATCCTCTTGGTGTTTCCTGGTAGTCTCTTTTTATTTCCTCTGAGATCTTGTCCTTTTGATCAAAGGCACCTCATCTTCTTCTTCTTCTAGCTCCTCTTGTACAATTTCATGTTGTGGAGACACAGAAGTTCTCTTCCTTTTATATGTTTTCTTCCCCTTTTCAGTGGTAGGAGAATATTTTCCAGAAGTGGATGGGCCTTCATCTAGTGAATTCTGTGATGACCCTACTAGAGGATCTATTTTCCCAATCATTCTAGTATTGGGAGACTTGTGCCTTGGATTTTAACCATACTCTACCGCATGTTCATGGCCAGAGACTGTGCTTGGTTTCTACGGTGGTGCTTTCTTGTACTTGGGCATGGTAGATTTCTCCCCACGTTGCTTATCCACCTTATGGGGTGGATCCATCAATGTCTTTCCTGGGATTGGATCTATCTTATGAGGCCTTTTGATCTATGTTTCAATCGTTTGGAGCACATGCTAGCTCAGAAATCAATGTCATCATTCTCATCCTTGTCAATCTTTGCATTCATGATGGGCCTATTGTATATTTATCCGTAGTGTAAATGGAATCCATAACCTCATCTAAATCATATTCCCAAACCTTTGGGGGAATTGGGGTCTTCAAATCATGTTTTGCGAGGGTAAGGGACATCCTGTAATAGTCCCTAATTCTAACCTTGTGGTCATCTACACAGTTTATCCAGTGGTCTTCAAGATGTGGTTCATGGAATTAGAACTTGCCAATGATATGGTTGTAGGTGCCTATGAGGTCAAAATGGGGCCAAACTATCTATACAGCTAAAGTGAACAATTGTCCCACTCGAAGGCAAAGAACTTTCAAACCTTCATGTCTATTAGGGTGTATTGGCCCAAAGAAATAGGGAAATTCTAGCATTTCTTCTTCTTGTGGTTTATATGTTCATAGGCATCTACTAGCTTCCTGGCCTTTTCTATAGTGATTACCCAATCAGACAGATACCTAGGCAGCTTCTTCAGCTTCAAAGTGGATCATGCTACCCGGATGTATGTGAATGTTATAAATTGTATATAATAGGCCCCAATGGCCCTCACCTTGGCAGCTACTTCTTCTAACATCCTCTTCATGAAATCACCCTCAATGGATCAGATGATGGAAAAGATGAAGGAATCATTGACTATCCTATACTCAGGGCTATCCTATAGCATGTTTTCCCTTTTCATTAGTTGTGGATATATGATGTGGGGCCACACATTTGGATCATTTATGCTCCCCCTCTTGGTGAGCCCTAGGCAGTCCACCTGTGCTGCAAATAGGTATACTATGTAGATACTCATATAAAATTTGGGATTATGTTTCACTTGAATCAATTGTTCATTCAACCTATCACTAATTATGGTGCCCCAATCGAACCTATCCTTGCGACCTCTAAACTTTTCTATAAGGAGGATCATCCAATCTTTTATTTAGATGGCCTGGGGTAGTCCATACACTCTACTTAGTAATGTCACTTACACTTGGATATCATCCTTCATATACCCCCTTTTGAGGTCTATTTTATCTAATTTGTTTTTTGCAAGGGGTTGTTTGAGGTAGTTGTCATTAAAGATCTCATATGCTTCTTCTCCCTTGTTTTGAAACTATATGTTTCCCTTTTTGACGAAGAATTCATAGAACTTGTCTATGCTTTTATGAAGGTGTAATACCTCTTCTATGATATCTGGTCTAATGTATAGTACCACCTATCTCTCTATGTTTTGGACCACCCTTTCATCTAGGTTGTATTGGTTTTCCAAAGTCATTATTAGCTTAGATGATGTGATAGCCACTGGGTGGGCTGTTGCGTTGACTAGGCCTGATAGGACTATTGAGGTGCAATCCTTAGATCTCCCTGCTAGTTGGGAACATCTTTTCAGGAATTGATCCCAATCTATGTTTCTGATGTCAGTGTTAGTGATCTCAATGTTCTTTTTCTCAATCTTTGAAGGGGGTTTATTCCCCTTGTATAGGTACTTCATTGGTGACACAGTCTGTTTCTCAGGCATTCCTGAAAGCAAGGTACAAGTATCAGTGTTTTATTGAAAAATGGAAACTAAAAGAGCAAAAAAATGATTAATCTAGGAAAACAAAAGAAGAAAAGCTCTTCAATTATATAGGAATGCATATTTTTCACTTTCAACATTTTCAGGCTTTCAAAAACCAAAAATTGGTTCGAGGTCCGAAAAGGCCAAAAGCGCAAAAGAGAAGTCATTGAGGAACAAAAACTTCCTGGCTTTTGGGGTGCAAAAGTCTAAACAGAACCTCAGGCTCTAAAAGTCCAAAATCCGCAAGCAAGCAACATCTTTAGTGATTTGGACTTGTCAACATTTTGGACATCTTAGAAGTCTAAAGCGCTGACAAGGCCAAAGATGCGAAGAACACTTGGGTGACAAAAGACCTGACCTAATTTTTGGCCTTTCAGAGGCTGAAAACCTGTGACAAAGGTCACGACAAGAAAAAACACAAAACCCTAAGCAGAAAAAGATGAATAAGGATAGGACTGATAAGACAAGGATAGCCCTCCCCCGCAAGGCCAAGGGCAAAAAAACCCTAAGGAATTGGGGGAAAGGCACATTGGACTAGATAGACACCAAACGCAAAACCCTAAACCTGAATAGAGAAGAAAAAAAACCACTAGATGGCGAGGAATAAACCTACCTCTCAAGAGCTAGGAGTGGAGGTTGGAGACAAAAAGAGGTTGAAGATGTAGAGCGATCAACCACGAGGAGCAAGGACAATGAAACAATGAAGTCATGGGGAGAACCAAAGATGCAGGAGGAAAATGCATAATCAAGATCATTGTAGGGCCTAAACCTTTATATTTCCTGTAGAGGACATGAGCGCCTTTCAGTGTTTCAGGGTCCGAAACACCAAAAGGTCCGATGGTTCGGCCTTTCAACTTTTCGGTGTTTTTGGAGGCCAAAAACACCGAAGGGTCAGGATTTGGTCCTAAGGCCTTTCAGTGTTTTTGGAGGCCGAAACCATTGAAAGGGTTGGGCTTTGACCTTTCAGCCATTTTAATGTTTCGAAGGACTCTAGGTCCTCCAAAAATCTGAAAGGGTGAAAGGGCCAAACAAATATCTGGACTAGGCCCAACAGGCCCATAATGAGACCTAATTGTGAGGAACCGGGGAAGGGGCAGACTCAAAAGACCAAAAGATAGAAAAAAGAGGAGGGTCCCCTTGGGTAGAGGACCAAAATGGGGTCTGTGTTGTGGACCCACAAAAAATAGTCCTGACAAAAGGAGGAATGACCAACGCATTTCTTCACCATAAAGACTCTTCTGGGTTGTAACTTTGCAGTAGAAAAAAAACCAAGAGGTGTATGATTCAACGATCTTTCAATGACTTTCAATTCTAAAGTTTTTTCTAGTCTCCTTAGTGTGTATTCACGTGTGTTTATACCTTGACCCTTGATTGCAGTAACTCGAATGTTTTTCAGTTGTTCCCAACCTTTACCATGTAGACTAGAGCTTCATAAAAAAGAGCCTTGCTGCCAGTCAGGCATCCATATCCCTGACAAAGTTTTCCCTGAATCCTAGGTATAACCTTTCTCTACTACTAGCCAGGTGTTCATAGCTTTGGTATAGGTTTTCATAGTCACCCTAGTCTACTTTGTCCACTAGGTTATAGCCTTTGCTTGAGAGCTATGTTCTTTGGAAAGTTGTTCTTATTTTCTTCTGAGTACCTAAAATACATCAGGATTTGGATGTAAGTTTATTCCATGCATTCAGGTCCATATTTTCTTCTTTGATTGACATGAGAAATGATTAGGTTGTGCTACCTAGATCTCACACTCGTGAGCTCTTCGGGCCACTTTTCTTTTTGTGTGTTCTTATTTTCTCTCTTCAGCTATTTCTCTTCTTTTCTTTTGCTACCTCCTTCGCATCCATTTAGACTTGGGTTCTGGGATCGGTGGGTACCCAAATCCATGCACTAATTCTAGTTGCAACTGACAAATGTTTGAGAAACCAATGTTCTTAGGTGTCATTTCCTAATTTTTTTTGGTGATTAGGATGACCGAGCTTTGAACCTCTTCTTGTTTATCAATGATAGATGTTAGCACTTTGTCTTTTGGAGTGTTCTCTACATTGTATGTTTCCTTGGATAATTTGGCTAAGAAATACCCCTGCTCCTAGTTAGGAACCAATTGGAGTGAATCCAAGACACACTGGACCCAAAGCCAAAAGATCCCTGAAAAGAGGAGGAATGACCACGGATAGGAGAATGGACTGAAGACAAGGATGAAAAAAGAAGGAAAGAAAACAAATAAAGAAAAAAAAAAGGGACTATGATACAAGGGACGGAAGTCAATCCCACTTAAGATCCAAAATAATGTTTGAGGAATTTCCCATTGAATGGAAATGAGGTCAACCTCCATTTAAAGTGTTGATCCTTAAAGTGTTCTCCCCCAAAATCTCTTCTATCTGATAGGGGCCTATCCATAATTTTTGGAATTTGGTGTGGCTGACGGCTTTTCTTTCGCCTAATCCCACACGAGGACAAGGTCAGATATCCTGAAGGCTTTAATAGAGGATCTCTTATCGAACCACCTCTTGATGATGGCCTAGTATTTTGATACATGCTCTAGGGCCAATATTCATTTCTCTTCAAGGTTGAGGAAATTCATGAGCCTGACTTGTACTCGATCTTTGCCTCCCATGTACTAGTCCATAAATATCAAAAATGGGATTTTCAAGTTTATAGGGAAGACCGATTGCAAGCCATAGACTAGTTGCTATGGGGACATCCCTAGGAAATTATTGATCCTCACTCAGTCGGTCTATAGGGAATACTTCAATTTGTGTACCAATCCTAGGGATTATCGTCTAGGAGGTGTTTGATCACTGTTGTCAGGTTTTTATTTGTAGATTCAGCTACGCCATTGCCTTGTGGATAGTAATTTTTAGAGAATTTGAGGATTACCTAGTTTTTGAAGGCCCGTTGCATGAGCAAGGTGGAGGAGAAAGAGGGAGCATTGTCACATACCAGATACAATGGCATTCCAAACCTAGTTATGATACGCTCCTCTAAGATCTTGGTTACGACCTTCGTGGTGCAATTTTTTAGTGCTTGGGCCTCCATCCAACATCTATAGTAATCAGTGGCTTTAAAAATAAACTTGTTTCCTATAGACAAAGGGGGGTTAATCACTCCAACAAAATCTAAGCCCCATTGGGTGAACCAACGTACCTCATGCACTAGTTGTAAGGGCATTGCTGGATTTCTCTCCTGGTTTGCGCTCATTTAGCAAGTGTGGCATGATCTCATGTGGTTGCCAGTGTCTTTTAATATTGTTGACTAGAAATACCCTTCTCTCAAGATTTGGTGAGTAGTTTCTTCAGCTGAACTATGCCCTGTTCCATATTTTTCATGAAAATCTTCTAGGACATGCTTTAATTCCAGCCTATCCAGACACCTAAGGTACAAACCCTCATAATTGTGCTTTTACAACTAGCCATTCTTTATCATGTAGGAACTACTTTTGATTTTTAGAGATCTTCACTATGAACCATTCATCCCCTTTGGGTAGTGATTCTACAGCAGGTAGTAAACTATGTCTTGGTACCATATATCAATAATCACACCTTGATCAGTGTAGGTCTGACATACTAGACCTTCTTCAAATTTGTAGATCATCTTTGTCAGGCCTTGACCTCTCATTAATTTCATTGTCTGGATCTCTAGGTCAAACTCTTGGAGTATTTCCATCCATTTCCCTCTTCGCTTTCCCATCTCATTCTACATCAATAGAGACTTGACAGTTGCATCAGGGACTATCCTAAAGAATTTTCTCTTCAAGATGTAGTTTCAAAAATTCTTTATGGCTTTGATGAGGAAAAAATACTATTTATCCAAGTTGGTACCTGATCTCAACATCCTTAAAAGGGAAACTCATGAAGGCTATAGGTCTTTCGTCTTCACCATCCTTCTTCTATGTTAGGATGGTATAGTCAGGATTGACGAGGACTGGATTTATGGTGATGGAAATTTTTATTTCCTCAAAATATTTCTTTACTTGGATAGTCCATTCAGTCTTAGCATCCTTTTTTAGCATGTCGTTCAATGGCTTTACTATTTCTGCGAAGCCGCTAATGAACTTCCTTACGAAGTTAATCTTCCCAAAGAAAGATTTTAGTTCTTTGCAGGTATGAGGGGGTGTCAAATTTAAAATGGATTCCACCCTTTTGGGATCTATGACTATCTCATTTTCTGAAATAATATGTCCTAAAAGCTTGCCTTCAGTTACCCCGAACACGCATTTCTTGGGATTAAGAGAGATCCCATATTTACTGCATCTCTGAAGGCATTTTCTGAGATCATCTATGTGGTCAGCCCTTTTGTTTGTAACAACTATGCATTCATCCCTATAAATGATGATGCACTTTCCCACTAGCCCCTTTAAGGCTATGTCCATCACCCTTTGGAAATTGGCCTCAGTGTTGATCAGACCAAAGGGCATCTATCAGTAGGCGAATGTTCCCCATTTGGCTGTGAATGTTATTTTTAGCCTGTCCTCTTCCTGTACCATTACTTGATTATATCCTGAGTAACCATCCAAGAAAGACATCATCTGAGACCCATTGACTATCTACAATATTTTTTCAAGAGATGGGAGAGGGTAGTTGTCTTTCTGAGAGGACTTGTTCAAGTTCTGGAAGTCTATGCATAATCTGATCTCCCTCGTATTCTTTCTTATTGGCACTAAGTTCATGACCTAGGTGGAATGTTGAATGGGAAAGATTATTCTAGCATCTAGTAACTTTTGGACTTCTTTTTGGATCAATGGTTCCATAGTATGTTTCATGGGTCTTTGGCATTGTCTACAAGGTTTAGAGTCTGGTTTTAGAGGAATATTGTGTACTATGACCTAGGTGTCATAGGTTTTTAGTTCTTCATAGCTTCAGTCTATGACATCTCAATCTTCACTGAGGAGTTGGACCATTCTTTCCTTTCCTTCTTTGGTACCCACTTTGCCAATGTGAACTTCTCTTGGTTCTTCTTTTGTGCCAAGGTTGTATGTCTCACTCTCTTTACCATCAGGTGTTATATCTAGGCGTCTCTTTATAGTGGTCCCATCACTGTCAAAAATTATTTCTAGCTCTACCATCCCTTTTGTAATTTCATTATTCCTTAGGTTTATGATTCCTTGATCATTGAGATCCCCATGGTAAACTGCTTCTTCTTCTTCGTTATCTTCATCTATGATCTATTTTTTGAACAAACCAGCGCACATGATGACCTCAAGGATGTGTTGGTTGTCTTGGAAGACCTAGAAGTTAGTGATGTTGTCTGGGATGGTCAGGTCTAAAATGAGTTCAACTAAGAATTTATTTATCTTAGACTTATCCATTGGATGTAATGAACTTCAATATATTGATAAGGCATCGGCGACAATATTTTTTCTCCACGGGTTGACCTTGATGTTGAATGCTTTGAAGTTGTTGATTAAGTCCCATGCCCTATTTTGGTAATCTTAAATCCTCTTATCATTGCAAGAATACTAGCTGGAGACTTATTTGATGACCAACTATGAATCTCTTTCCACTGTTAAAGCTTTTGTTCCTTCCTCATGAGACAGGAGGAGCCCATGAACTAACACCTCATATTTTGCAACTTTGTTAGTGCACCGAAATTATAATCTGTATACAACATAAAAGGACTTACCTCTCAGATTTATGAGTTTGATCTATGCTCCTACTCCTTGTTTTCATTTGGAACTGTCAAAGTGTAATTTCCATATCTTTTGTTGTTTATTAGGGCTTGACTTTATTAGGACCCCCTTGGAAAAAACCGTGGTCTTGAGTTTCTATTCTTTCCCTTCGTCACTATCCAAGGAATTTAATTCTCCTTTCCTTTCCCTTTGGATATGTATAAGCACCTCCTTCTCCTTTATATTCAAACAATCCTTTGTAGGGTGGACATGCTCCATCATCTGAAGTACTCCAGTCACTGAGTATGCTTAGGGTAGAGCTTTTGTTATCGTAGTTTGACCCACTATCTTGGTTCTAGTTTGGAGTGTCTTGACTGACTAGGCTATCTACCTCTAGAAAATTGTTACTCTTATTTATCACCTCAAGGTTTCCCTCTTTGATCATAGGCCTCACTAATACTCTCTTTGGTAGAGAAGTATGAGCTAATACTCATGACAATGCTTCCTGGGCCCTAAGGCATGTAAATTTTGAATGGCTAGCCTGATGCAATCAGCAATATCTAGGTAGCAACAAGATGTTGGGATCTACATCCTAACCTAGATGCTTCGAGCTTGCTGTCATACTGTCAAAGAAAATTTTGAAGTTGTTGTCACCAATGTGAAAATCTAGGACACCTTGGATAGGATTGTGATCTGATTCTTCACCTTCTTGGATCTAAAACATAAGGACCTCATCTATCTGATAAGTGCCTAAATTATTCTGTGTAAAGAGAAATTCATTAGGAGCATTATACTCTGTGATCATCCTTTTTAGTTTGGGTTCAGCATCTATCTTGATCTAATTTTTTAGTCCCCTCCATGGTAGCCACAACTGAGTAAAATTGGTGGACAACCATCACCTCTGACATTTGGTCCATTCTTGACTTAACAACATCCCATAAGTCTCAGGGATGTCCACTATATGCACATCATCATTTTCTTGTATTCTTGGATCAGAAACTAATTAAATGTGTATGTCTTTGAGCACGCCAATTACTTTGACTTTGGATTTATCCAGTTGTATCACTACTTGATTCGTTATTTGGGGGACCATCCCCAACTTTTGGCAAATTGACAAGGGCATGAAATTTCATGAAGCTCCTAAATCAATCAAGCAATTGTGTAAGTTATTTCTAAACATCTGCAAACTGAGTAGGAATGGAGGAACCTCCATCCTGTCTTTGAACATAGTAGAGAAAGCCTCAGTAGCATTGACATTAGATGTGGGTGCTCTTGCACCATTATCTGATGGACCTTGTTTTGAATGGTCTAGAGATTTTAAAAGGGCTTCTTTTTGAGAGGGTAAACCTTGAAGTAGTTCGAACATAGATATATTTTCTTAAGTCTTCTTCAATTCTTTAACTGCACTATATTTTTCACTTGACCATGTTGCATTCCTGTAACTAGAAAATGTGTTGGGTGGAGGGGTTTCAAGAGCATTCAACCTTGTAGGGGTATGGGGTTTTTTCTATCCTGAGGATCTGGGGGAGTTGGTTGTTTGCTAGGAGGTATACCATTGGTGAGGGGTTCTTTCCTACTTCATAGATTATACAAGTTTTGGTGATCATTTTGGAAGGTATGTACTTCAGAATATTCAGGCTCATCTTCTTTCTAGAATGGGAACACAAACTCTTCTTCCCTTTCATATGCGTCTGAACTTTCTCCATTTCTACACTCGTAAGAATCAAACATCATGGCGTTGAACTGAACAAGTGGTTCATCTAGATTTTGAGCATGGTGGTTGTAGGAGTTTCTTCCATATCCTTCATGGATTTGGTTTGAGTTTGGAACCCCAAAAAAATTGGCCTCCACAGTCTCATAAGTATTGGTATTGTCTGTTGGGTTGCTACCATTGTTGGGTCGAGTGCTCCATGGCCTATTGGTCCTATGTTGCCTGAATGGTTTCTCTAGTGCATTATTGTTGTTGTATCTATTGAAACTCCAATTTGGATTCTGAGGATAGGTATTTGGACCAGCAGATGTCTGTTGGTATCCACCTTAGTTATGGGATGGATTTAACTTCACCTTAGTGAGCTCACTTGTGAGTTTTGACAAGGTTTTCTTCACAGTATCCAGCTCAGAGGCCAAGAGATCATCAGGTTTGGTTTGGGGCACAACTCTTTGCTCTACAAATGCTTCCTTATGAGCTTCATAACCCAAGTAGGTGATGGATGGTGGTAGGGTGGAAAATGGTTGCACCAGAATCAGATTCAGTAGGGGTATGTGGGTGGCCAAAGCTTGACTATTTTCTAAAAATGGATGTGGAGTAGAAATGTTGTTATTGATGGGGATGGCTGCGAGGTTCCCTTCTTACAGGTCTATTTGTTTTGTAAATGTAATGGCCTCATTTTACACCTTTTCCATTGTGTCTCTATCCACAAGGGGAATCCTTCTTAAGAAAATTGAGGTGAAGGGATCCAGAGCTTTGAGGTAGACTTGCATGAGAGCAGTCAGTGGTATAGTATAAGGATTTTCTAGTTTTTCATGCATTTTTTGGAAATGATGGTTGAACATAGTGATGGGATCCTTAGGATCTTTCCTTGTTGTTTTGACTTGATGATGGGTTGTGGCCGGATCCACATACAACTTGAATTGATTGAGAAATATTTTTTTGAATTCATTCCATGCTGAGATAGACCCCCTTGGTAAATTAAGGTACCAGTTGTAAGAAAATTACCCCAAAGTGTATGGGAATAAATGGAAAATGACATCTTGATGGGCAATTTCCTTACGATTGAAAATTTATTTGAAAGCATGAATGTGCTCTTCTACTATCCTTGATTCACCATATATGAAACAAGTCCAAAAAAATTCTATATTTTTGGGCAACTCATGGAGCTTCCCAACAAAATTCAATGGTGAGCTTTGCACATTGGCGAAGAAAGCCATTGGGCACGGTTGTTGCATACTCTGATTTTGCAAGTTCTAATTCTGATTTATGGTTGTTGGAATAATTGGGACAGCGATGTGGGATTTTTGTCTAAGAGGATTCTGGGACTCAGTAAGATGGTGAGAGGAAATTTCCTTTGTCTTCCCTTTTTCTCTATGATCTCAATGATGATGAGTGAGTTCAAGGAGCTCTCCTCTTTTCAAAGATGATGTAATCACTCGCTCGAACCTCTCTAGAGAAAAGATCCAATTTTATCTAGCTTTTTAGTCTTGAGGCCCTCCTTCTAGCGTCACTTCTGTTGAGCGTTGTTTTTACACAAGTTAACTTGCTAGGATCTTGAGATTTGATTTCCTCTCTTAAAAGAATAATAAAGTTATTCCCAAGGTTCTCCAGGGTCGGGTCAAAACCTACTTTGTTACTAAGTTGAAGGTAAATGTGAATGTTTCATGAGGAGGCCTTTGTTGGTATGGTCAAGACATCAAACTACAAGATAACTTTAGTACTTTTTGGTATTTTCCATTTTAATAAAGATTGGTGTATGAAATAAAAATGCATTTTTGTATTTTCAAGATGATTACTTTTAGATTTACTATAGAAATTAAAAGAGAAAGGTAACAAGAAATAAATCAAATTGCTGAAATGAAATCCTACAGACATGAAGTATTGTTAACCCTTCCTTTCGAATTGAATGGTGGAGAGATTTGGAACCAACCCATGAGGTACAAATTAGACAAAATCACAATTTTATACCCAATGGATGCGAGCATTTGGAGAGAAGATGAATTCATTCATGCAAGGTATTCAAATATATCAAATCATGAAGCCACCAAGATGTGCGCATCCACAAGATGGATTTATCATTAAGCCCAGTAGATGATCCCTTCCAAACATTTGTCACAACAAGGTAGATAGACCACAGCAAACTCCAACTAATGTAAACGCAAATTTGAAACACAACAAAAGAAAAGGCTCTTTGAAAATAATAAACAATGTATGCACATATTCATCGATTTCATATAGATGGAAGAAATTAACACACCATGAATGAAGCACCAAATGTAGATTTTTATTGCATTAAGAATCCGACCATATTACATTTTCTTTGAGTACAATATATAGAGTTTTTATCTACAAGTCTCAATGTTGAAATTAGGGCATCAGAGATTCTAAATAAATGAACATAAGATAAAACTAAAAATTCATTGAAAAGAAACTACTGCTAATTGATACTAAATAGCTTGCATGGATTTTAAATCCATTTACAATTAGTTTGTCCATTCAGGAGGGATCAAACTCGTTAATAAAAGAAAGAGAAAGAAGATGGGGTTTCTTCTGAGAACTTGGGGTCTTCTTGATTATTGGAGTTCTTCCTTGGAATCTTCATCTGGAGGTTCTTCTTGTAGTGGGAATTGACAAGGGACCCTTAGTCCTTCCAAAATGAACTCAAGTTAAGCAGCAGTCAGATCTGTAGTTCAAATAGCATGCAAAAAGGTGATCTCACTGGAAACACTCAGAATTTTTGCCCTCAACCACTACTCCGAAGTTTTTAAGTACCCAAAAATTGCTCAGTGTCAAACTAACTCTAGAGGTCTGAAAGTTTTGGCCCTTTTGGAGGCCGAAAGGCCAAAAAGACTGAAAGGCCAAAATTCTTTGAAGGTGGAAAAGGCCAAAAACTTGGGAAGCCGAAAGGATGAAAACTGGGAGGTTGAAAGGCCGAATACTATATTAGTCAATGGGGCCGAAAGATTAAAAGGTTGAAAAAAAACTTTAGCCTTTGAAGAAAAATGGCCAAGTGTTGAAAATTTTCTTCTCCAAAATGCTAAAGAGGTCCGAGGAGTTAGTTGGGAAAGAATTTTGAATGTGTAGCCTGGAGCCTCTGTATGATATCTTGCACTTCCTCGTAGTTTATCCCTTTCCTCTTTACCTTGTTGACCTTTCATTCTTTATTCTCTTTAAATATAGTCAATTAGAAAGCAAAGAAATGGATCTCCTCTTCATGTTCTGACATCCTTAGCATCTCTTCTTTCAAATAGAATATCTCTTGTAAGGCCTCCTTTGTATTGATACCTACCAGAATATCCCTGAATTGTTGGACCACTTCTTTTGATGGCTGCAAGATATGTTTATCTTCATACCGGTATAAGTCAAGACCAATTCCTATGAAGAAAATATCTATTTCTTCTACCCACTCCAATACCTCCATTTTCTTCTCCAATATGGAGGTTTGACATTTTTTATAGACCTTAATTATCTTGGCCATCTATTTGATCCAAGTCTCAAAGTTGTCAAGCTCTTTGCCCTCATATATCTTTACCAAGATTTGGAAGCATTGTTCCTGATTATTTCTAGGTCTTGGAGGGTGGATTTCCATTTGTTTATCTTAGAGTCTAAGCTGCCTTCATTCTCCATCAAGTCTATTAACTTTGTAGCTTCGATCAAAATGACCCTGTAAGGTTTAAACACCTGTTTGATGGCCCCTTCTCCATACTGCTCAAAATCACCTTTCCAACCTTCACTTTCTTGGATAAAGGATGGGGTCAAACCTTCCAGCAAGTCTGGGGTGTTCCTTTTTTCTAATACTACTTGTAATGAGGCCTCCAAGCAACTTAGATCAATAGGACCAACCATTTTGTGAATGAACTTCTTCAAAGCTTCATTTTGTTCTGTCAAGGATTTTATGGTTTCCTCATCCTTCCTCATGAACCCTAGAGCATGCTTAAGGCCTAAGGATACCAAAGTTTTTATCCCTTCCCTAGTGGTCTCCCCCAAATATACTTCTTCAAATATGTAATATTCATGGGTCACTTGTGTCTGCGAGGTGCTAGTAGAAGGAATTGTAACCTGTGCCTTCTAATGATCCCTAGTATCTTGGGTAAGATAGGATATAGTCCTTGTGAGTATGGTGACCTCTACTTGGTGGAAGGCCTACCCTATAGACATGATACTTGTATCTTCCCCTCCTCTTCATCTGTATAAGTTCTCTTTCTTAGTTGAATCTCTTTATTAAACCAAGTAGGTTTACTAAATGCAGTGACTGGCTCATATGGGGTAACATAGAGGATTGAAGCTAATCTTTGGGATCCTGGGGTGACCTCTTCCTCTAACCCTTGTCTTGTTCCTTTCCCTATTCACCTTCTCCCTTCCCTTCTCCTTCTCCCCTTTCATCACCCCTCATCTCTTCTTCTATTTCCCTATCTGGTCCATCCTTTCCTTGGTCCTCTTCTCCTGACGAGCTAATCAACACTTCTATGTCAAGGCCAGTCATTCCTGCCAATGTGGTTTTGGGGGATAGCACAATTTCCATGCTTACTAACTCTTGGGGTATCAGGATGAAGCATGGTAAGGGGAAAGATGGTAGTGGAGTAGGTGTTGGCATTATGAGTGGCAGAGTAGAATTTGAAGGAGGTGGAGTCTATATTGGAGTTGGAGTTGGGAGAAAAGGTGGAAAAGTAGGAATAAGTGGTGGAAGAAAGGTTGGTGGAATAGGAATGTTAGGTGGTGGAGTGGTAGCATGAGTTTCTCCTATGGCTTTATCCCCTGTTATATATTGGGTTGTTCGGGCATCTTGATTTATAGGCCCTTGGTTTGTGTTGGAGATTACCTCTGTGATTGGCATGTTTGGCGCTGGATTGGTGAACTGAGTGGGAGGTAGAGTGGGGGTCACCTGGGGCTAGAAGAGTGATGGAGCTCCCATTTCATACCCTATTGTATAATTTGGTGTGTCTTTCCCTGGGTCTAAAAAAACTCTCTAGACCTTCAAAGTCAGACATCTAGAACTCATCTGATCCTAAGGCATCCAAGAGAATATCTTGTTCTTTATGATCCTCTTGGTGTTTCCTGGTAGTCTCTTTTTCTTTCCTCCTCTAAGATATTTTCCTTTTGATTAGAGGTACCTCTTCTTCTTCTTCTTCTGGATCCTCTTATATGGTTTCAACTTGTGGAGACACAGAAGTTTTCTTCCTTTTATATGTTTTCTTCCCGATTTTGATGGTAGGAGGAGATTGTCCAGAAGTGGATGGGCCTTCATCTAGTGAATTTTTTGATGACCCTACTGGAGGATCTATTTTCCCATTCATTCTATTCTTGGGAGCCTTATGCCTTGGGTTTGAACCATACTCTACTGCACGTTCATGGCCATAGACTATGCTTGGTTTCTACGGTGGTTCTTTCTTGTACTTGGGCATGGAATATTTCTCCTCATGTTGCTTATCTGCCTTATGGGGCAGATCTATCAATGTATTTACTGGGATTGGATCCATCTTATGAGGCCTTTTGATCCATGTTTTAGTATTTTGGAGCACATTCCTAGCTTAGAACTCAATTTGATCATTCTCATCCTTGTCAATTTTTGCATTCATGATGGGCCCGTTGTATATTTTATCTGCAATGTAAATGGACTCCATCACCTCATCTAAATCATATTCACAAACCTTTAGGGGAATTGGGTTCTTCAAAGCATGTTGTACAAGGGTAAGGGACATCCTACAATAGTCCCTGATTCTAATCTTTTGGTCATCTACACAATTTATCCAATGTTCTTCAATATGTTGTTCATGGACATAGAACTTTCCAATGATATGGTTGGAGGTGCCTATGGGGTCAAAACGGGGCTGGACTATCTTATACAGGTGAAGTGGACAATCATCTCATTCAAAGGCCAAGGAATTTAAAACCTTCATGTTTGTTAGGGTGCATAGGCCCAAAGAAATAGGGAAATCCCAGTAGTGCTTCTTCTTGTGTTTTATATGTTCATAGGCATCTGCTACCTTCCTGGCCATTTCTATAGTGATTACCCAATTAGGCAGATACCTGGGCAGGTTCTTCATCTTCAAATTGGAACCTACTACCCGGATGTATGTGAATTTTCTAAATTGTATATAATAGGCCCTAAAGGCCCTCACCTTGGCAGCTGCTTCTTCTGACATCCTCTTTGTGAAATCACCCTCAATGGATCAGATGATGGCGAAGATGAAGGCATCATTGACTATCCTGTAGTGAGGACTATCCTCTGGCATGTTTTCCCTTTTCATTAGCTATGGATATACAATTTGGTGCCACGCATTTGGATCATTTATTCTCCCCCTCTTGGTGAGCCCTAGGTAGTCTGCTCATGCTGCTAATAGGTATACTATGTAGGTACTCATATAAATTTTGGGATTATGTTTCACTACAATCAACTGTTCACTCAATCTGTCACCGATGATGGTTCCCCTATTGAACCTGGCCTTACAACCTCTAACCCTTTCTATAAGGAGGATCATCCAATCTTCAAGTTGTCTGGACTTGGGTAGTCCATACACTCTACTCACTAATGTCACTACCACCTAGATATCATCCTTCGTATACCCCCTTCTAAGGTCTATTTTATCTAATTTGTTTTTTGCAAGGGGTTGTTTTAGGTAGTTGTCATTAACGATCTCATATGCTTCTTCTCCCTTGTTTTGTAACCATCTGTTGCCCTTTTTGATGAAGAAGTCATAGAACTTGTATATGCCTTTATGAAGGTGGAAGACCTCTTGTATGTATTTGGTCTAATGTCTAGTACCACCTGTGCTAGCTAAATGTGGGCCTCTGATTTAGCAGAACACTTCAACATGGTCATTATTCTTCAGCTGCATACAGGAATGAATATTGATTCATTCACCCTGCATGTCTAAAAGAGTCGACCTGTTGCCTTCTAGAAGGCAGGAGTATGAGCTTTCTCTCAGGTCATTGCAAGCTCAGTGACTACACCAAAGACCTAAAAAAAGGATTTAATCTATATGCTAAAAGTAAAATGATCTAATTAATCTAAATGAGCGCAAATTTGATGTTAACCCAAGATAATTAAATTCAATTTTTAGACACCAATTGAAGTGTGATGGATTAATTTTAATACACCAAATGGAAGTGTGCTCTATAATTAGATTTGCATGATTGCATAAAAGTAAACCAAATGCTAATAAAATTGAAAGCTAAAATGATAAAAATTGAATGCAAATTACAGCATAATAACGATAATGAAATTTTGGGATCCTTTGTGAAGGAAAATAGTTTCTCTTTTATAGAAATCTCTCTTGAATCGACAGTCGAGATCGAAATAAAAGAGTGGCTCAGATTCGATTGAAGAAGCACAATCCATGTGCAAGAGATGTGATTAGTCGAGAGAGTCAGTTGACTAAACTAGCTGGTCAGTCTTTTTGGAAACTTCCATATTCAGTTTTCGGTTAACTGAAATGTTTCCAAAATGATAAATAGTGGAGAATCAGTTAACTGGGTGGAACTGAATTGTTTCCATTTTGATAAATCAGTTAACTGAATTTGATGATGTCATATGAATTTTTAATAATTAAATTGATTTTGAATGCACATTTATGATTTTATAATTAATTTAATTCCTTTTTTATTTAATTGACAATTTTGTAATTTTTATTTAATTAATATGTCAGAATATCAATTAAATAATTAACACAAGGTTTATTTGTCAATGTAATGTGATTTTAGGAATTAATTAATTAATCAAGTAAGATGATCGATTAGGACCTAGGGTTTAGGGCAGATTAGTTTGAATGTAATGAATTGCCTGTTTGATTTAGGACTTAAAATAATCAAGATTAGGGTTTCTTGATTAATTGCTGAGATTGGGGGTCTAGGGTTTATGTGACCATTTTTAGGTGATTACATTTTCCCCTCTTTGAATTCATGTGCGATCAGCGCATTGATTCAAAGAACTGTTACTAGTGAGATTAAGAATAGTTTGATTTGAAGTGATGAAACAATTCTTTAGAAGAGGGAATCGACTCCGAGCTTGATTGGACGAAGATCGATCAAAAGATATAAAATGGAATACTCAGTTTGATTTGAAGCGATGAAACTGAACATGTGTTAGGAACTCTTAAACCTTTTTGATTGGTTTGAATGAATAACCAGTTTGATTTGAAGCGATGAAACTGATTACCGTTAAGAGATTTGATTAGCAAGAAAATTGACTTGATTTGAAGTGATGAAGCCAATTTGATCAATGTATCTGGTTTCAATAATGATTGCCCCGTATAAGACCGATTTTGTCTGGTTTCGAGTGTATTCACCACTGTATAAGACCATTGATTAGGTTGCCTTTGATTTAGGATTATCTCAACTTGATTTGATGTGATGAAGCTGAGATGCCCCAAGCGATGGGGTTTTGATTGAGGATGTGATCACTGGAATGCTGATGTCCTGATCTTGCCCCCTCAGGAGCGAAATTGAAATATGGCTAGGTGCCCCAGTGATGGGAAGTAATTCAATTGATTATACAATTTAGGAAGAAACTAATCTGATTAGAAAGAGATCCCAAATGGTTAGGACATAATCTGTACTTGATGAGAGGTCATGTTGACCAAGATTGACCAAAAGTAAGATACATGGATTGATTAGAAGAAAAAGCATGAGAGATTTCTATTGGTTTTGCAAGTGGTCAAATTCAGATTTTGATTTTGATCCTGAAAATAGAATCAGGATAGTTGATTTAGCAAGGGGTGTCATGACCACTTGACAATGAGAAGATTGATCGATTAGAATCTCATATCCTCCACATTGGAGAGAGATAAAGTTATTATGCTGATTTCAACACTATGCAGATGCAGATGCAGATGCAAGCCTAACATGAATGCAACCTAAGGTGTAGTCACTGAGCTTTAGAAGTTGAAAATTTTCATCATTGAGCATTTTTGGAACATCGGAGTCAATACAATCCTTTCTAGTGCCACTACAACCATAAGAATATGAATATGACTTTCATCGGATAAGATATGGGAAACCACCGTAAGCATTGAGGCACAACAGCCGAGATGACCTGAACATTATTTCTAGTTGATGTGGCAAGAGTACACCAGTATCAAGGCATTCAAAGCCAAGATAACCATGAGTGTGATCTTGTGTAAAAAAATAGATAAATAACAAACAAGGAGATAGTACCGACCTCACCTTGGCGTATAAATAAAGAGGATCAAGGGATGTGAGGCTTTTCTGCCTTATTGCAGGAGCTCTTACCACATACACCCAATTTATTTGACATTGTTGGATCATCGGGACCACACCAACAAGTAGTAAATAAAGAAAAGATTAGTGAAATTAATAAGAACAAATAGAATACAAATAAAAGTTTAGCATACTTTAGCCAGTTTCAAAGTTTTTGGATGTGTATAGGTATAGGGTGTTGAGAAACACTATTGTGCTTGTGAGTGCCTTGTGTTTGATTGCTATCAATCTATTGTTTATGTTTGCAATATCCAATGTGTGTTAAGAAACACAGATGTGTCCAAAGATAATGTTAAGAAACACTGTTGATTGTGGTGTTGAGAAACACCTATTTGTGTCAGTAGCGAGTTGTCCTTTAGAAATGACAAGATTACTGACTCTGGTGTAAACTGAAGATGTGACCAAATTGGGGACCCATGCCCCAAGTAGAAAACAATGATAACTGACTTGACTCATGTTGTGAGGACAACTCTGATTTGATTTCCCCTAGGTTATGACTCTGGATCAGTTTCAAGCTAGGAGGGTTCTTAGAAGAACTAGAGGGTCACGAAAGTGACTAAAATCTATGTACAAACTGAAGCAAAAGATTGCCAAGACTAAGCATTGATAGATGGAGTGTTGAGTACAAGAGGTGCCTGTTTACCAGGTTTTCACCTTCTTGGCAGAGATTCTATTTTTGCTACCATGGTGCTTGTTTACCAGGTTTTAACCAAGGCACTTTTTCTTCTTTTTCAATTTTTTTGTAATTTTCCATTTTTTTTTATTTTTTTGATTGATCCATCAAGGCGCCTATTGCTAGGTTTTCACCAAGATGGTCATTTTGTCAGGAATTTTTCCAATTTTTAGATTTTTTTAGGACATTACTATGTACATGGTGTTGATCACCGAGAATGCCTTAGGTGTAGAACTTCTTTAGATGGAGAGTGTTGATGGGCTCTCGAAGCGGTTCTCCTTTAGGTATGGAGAGTCGACAGGCTCCAGAGCCGAATGCTATAGTAATGATATAAGGACCTAGCTAGTTGGGTTCAAACTTCCTCTTTTGTTCTCTATGTGACTGATTACAGGGATTTTCTCTCAACACAAGGTCTCCCACCTGAAGTTCTCTAGGTCTGAATTTCTTGTTGTATCCTCTTGACATTCTTTTCTGATAAACTCTGAGGTGATCAAAGGCCACTTTTCGACGTTCATCTAGTAGCTCTAATTCTTAGAGTCTCAAAACTTGGTACTCTTCATCTAGTACAAGTCTGCACAAAGAAACCCTAAGAGATGGGATTTCTACCTCTAGGGGTAAGACTGCTTCTACCCCATATACCAATGCAAATGGGGTTGCCCCTGTAGGTGTTCTGATACTCGTTCTGTAAGCCCATAATGCAGGATTGATCTGTAGGTGCCAATCCCTTCCAGACTTGTTAACTATATGATGTAAGATTTTAAAAAAAAAATTATTTAAGGCCTCGGCTTGCCCATTGCCTTGTGGGTAATAGATTGACGAACAGTGTTGTGTGATTTTGAATTTTTCACACAACTCATCCATAATGTTGTTCTTAAATTGACCTCCATTATCAGTGATGATGGAGGAAGGTATTCCATAGTGACAAATGATGTGGTTCAGAATGAACAATGAGACCTACTGTCCAGTCACTTTAATGAGTGGGACCACCTCAACCCACTTGGTAAAATACTCAGTAGCTGTGATAATGAACTTGTGTCCATTAGAAGATGAGGGGTAAATCTGCCCAATGAGATCAAATGTCCATTGTTGAAAGGGTCAATGTGTTACAAAAGGAATGAGCTCCCTTGCTGGAGCGTGTATAAGATTTCCATGCAGCTGACATTTCTTACAAGTCTTTGCAAACTTGATAGCTTCTTTCTCCATGTCTGGCCAATAATACCCTGCTCTAAGCAGTTTTCAGGCAAGAGTCAAACCGTTAGAATGAAAACCACAAATTCCTTCGTGGACTTCAGACAACGCATGTTTAGACTCTTATTTTTCTAGATACCTAAGGAAAGTACCATCTAATCCTCGCCTATACAAATCGTTGGCCACAAGAACATACCATGAGGCATTGCGGATGAGGTGTCATTTTTCATTTTTGGTTAGTCCATTAGGAATGATCTGATGGTGTAGGTAAGAGTAAACATGGTGATAATGGGAGGATTCCTATTCAATGACTAAACAATCTATTTGGGAGTCAGGGGAGTTGTAGGAAGGGAAATGGATTTCTTCCACCAGGAACTCAGCGGAAATCATCCTCTTGTTGCTGCGAGGAAGCTAATGTAGCCATGGCATCAGTTGCTCTATTTTGTACCCTTGGGACTTGTTGAAATGTAATGTAAGTGAAATATTTCTTAAAGTCATCAACCATTCATTTATAAGGCATGATTTTTTTATCCTTAGTTTGGTATACATCATTGATTTGGTTGATTACAAGTTGAGAGTCACCATGGACATGTAACTCAAAAACATTCCATTCAAGAGCCAATTTGATTCCATTTACCAGTGCTTCATATTCTACTATGTTGTTTGTACAAGGAAACATGAGCTTGTATGCCTTTGGAATGGAATAGTTTTGTGGAGTAAGAAACAAAATCCCTACACCTGAACCTTGTTGCGTGAATGATCCATCAAAGAACATTTTCCAGGATCTGTGAGTGATGTGCAAAATAGATCCATCTGGGAACTCAGCATTGATTGGTTCTTCATCATGAAGTGGAGCATCAGCCAATTGATCTATGATTTCTTTCCCTTTGACCTCTTTACGCTCAATATATTCTATTTCAAATTCACTAAGAAGCATAACCCACTTAACCAATCTTCCAGTGAGGGTAGCTTTGCTCAGGAGATACTTCAAAGGGTCAATTTTAGCCACCAGTTTGACTGAGTGAGCCAACATGTAGTGATGCAATTTTTGAGATGCAAAGACTACTGCCAGGCATGCTTTCTCAATCATAGAGTAATTCA
>MU223538.1:445325-468077 GCA_018584345.1 Thuja plicata
TTGCTTCAATGAAGATCCACCATAGATTATCCTTCAAAATGCTTGATAGAAGATGATGATATGTCCACCTAGCTTGTCCTTCTATATCATCCTCTTGCTTTTTTGCATCATTTCATCATGTCATCTCTCGATTTCATCTCATGATCAAATGAAGGCAAAAGAGAGTGTTTATATAGAGATTTCAACATAGGCCTCCTAGGGAAATGCAAGGGATCCAAATTCAAATTTCACCTTGAATCATGGTCCAATAACATTTTCCAACTAAGGAGAAAACATATTAATTCAAATATCAAACAAAACACTTCCTCCTTCGAACCCGGGGACCTATTTTAAGTTTCGGGCCCCGATAAGCTCCAGATTTGAAAGTGGGGACCAATATCTGGCAAAGGTCTATGTCGAACTTGACCCTAACCTAGGTCAGGGTTGACCTTGACCTTGACCTAGGTTAGGGTAGACCTCGACCCTGACCTGAGGATTCAGGTAGGTCACTAGAAAGTTGCAGAAAGGTTTCCAGATCAGCCGGGGACCTAGAAAGGTAGGGGAATGTGCCAGAATGTTTAAGAAGGCCTAGGGGCCCAGAGAGAGAGTAGAATGAAGCCTAAGAGGACCAATACATAGGTACTACCTAGAGAGAAGAGCCATGGAGAGAGAAATCCAAGAGAATCCACAAGATCCTAACCCTAATTTCATTTACATACATATAATCAAGCACAGATGCAAGTCTAATATGCCAACCATACTAAATGAGGGTGCTAAGCGTATCAAAATGGAAGTGATTCCATTTTAAGATGATACAGGCATATTATGTCAATTTGATAGGTTTGGACTCATTCCAAAATATCTTCAAGTGCAAAAAGACAATATTTTGCCACATGTTGAAAAGTTGTCAAAAAGTTGCTCATGCAACTTCCAAAAGTTGCTCGAGAGTTGCAAGATGGAAGCCCAATATTCATAGGGAGTTTTGGATCAATCTAAATTCACATATGAAATGTTTTTAAGTGTTTAATTTGAACCTAGATCATTAGAAGTTTTGTATTGAAGTTTTGATGCATTTGGAATGGAAGATGAAGAGTTTTCTGAGCATTTTTTAGTTGTACGGCCATGTCTAGTGTGATCTCTGAAAACCAAGTTGATGTTTTGAAGTTATTCTATGTCAGCATAAATTTCCAATTGGTTTGAATTCATTTATTTTTGGTTTGAGGTGTTCTTGATTCAGTTTTCCAAAAACAGTCCAGAAAGAGGCTTACTAGAAGCATATTTCACTAATGGAGTCCTAACTTGCATTTTTTCAGGTGGAATTCACTAAGATCCTAGAAAATGCAAGTTAGGATGGTATATTTAAGGATTCTAGAAGCTCAGAAGATAGATCGAAGGGTAAGGCCCTCATGCATCAAGCCCTAGGATGAATATTTCAATGTATTTAGCCTAGAATAAAGGAGAATGAAGTGTTATGTTTTTTATATAGTTTGGTTTAGTGAACTAAGAGTGGATTTGAGTTGTGGGGAGTTAGTTGAAGAGGTCTGAAACACTATTTCAATCCCATGCACCCAAATTCTAGTACTTTCTTTGATATTTGAGCCTAATTTGGCCAATTAGGTTTGTGAACTTGGTGAGTGTTAGGTGTTTCTGGAGTGGAGTTGGATTATAGGGATTTGGGGTTGACATAACTTCCAAAAGGGTATCTAGATATATCCTTAGTTTCCTAAAAGGTATTTGGGAGGAAAAGTTAAGTCCAAATAACCACTTGGATAGACCTACAAGGAAATCTAGGATAGTCCTAAATAGGTATTGTACAATAGTTGGAGGGACAAACCAAAGGGTGGTTCTTGGTCCCCATGACATAAGAAAGGTTTCCCAATAGTTATTTTTGGTTTTTAGAGTCACTGGTGAAGACTTCTAGTTTGTGGCTTGGAATAGGGCTAGTGTCCCTAAAGCTCAAAAGTGCAAGATCTTGAATTGAATTGTATTCAATTGGAAAGAGTTGAGAATTAGTTCTACCACCTTGAATAGGTAGAAGACATTATGTAAGGAAGGATCTACGATCCTACGAGGGTATAAGTTGATTTTGGTGTCTCATTGAAGACAAGGAAGAAGACCACACTTCTTGTTGTCACCTCTACATTAGGTGGTATCAGAGCTTAGAAAGTTCTTGGGAATAAGAATGGAAGAGAAGGTTGAGGATATTGATGGAGAGATCCCTATGAGGGTGACAAACATGGATCTAGCCAAGAGTTTTAGGGAGTAGGTAGCTAAGAATAAGAAGATGGAAGAAGAAATAGAGAAATTGAAGAGTTCTTAGATAAATGGGACTACTGGTGATGATTCAGAATCAGACCAAGAAGATGAAGAAGAGGAGACTGAGACAGAGAGGAAAAGGGTGACAGAAGAGCAAAGGATCTTAGAAGCTCTAGAGAGAGTGGGTAGGAGACAACAAACCAGACCTACCAATGTTTATGGGCAAGATAGACCCTGAGGAATGCATGGATTGGGTAGAGGCCCTAGAAGATTATTTTGAGTGTGAGGATATTCCTATCTCACAAAGAAAAAATATTTCCAAGTCTAAAATGAAAGGACCTGCACTAAGTTGGTGGAAATTCCTACAAAAAAAGAGGGTAGAGGGAAAAAAGGACCCTATAACCACATGGAAGAATATGTTGAGAGAATTCAAGAAATAATTTGTTCCTAAATACTATGAGGTAACTTTACATAAGAAGTTAAAAAATTTGAAGCAAACGGATCTTGATGTGGATCTTACACTGATGAATTATACAAGATCTCTATGAAGACAAAGACAACTAAAAGTGAGAAACAAAAAATTTCTAGATACATGAATGGGCTTAAGAATAGTATTTAGGATGAACTAAGTTTGTTTTGTCCCCAATCTGTACACCAGTGCTATCAGATGGCTATGAAGATTGAAGAGAAAAAAAATAGGAGAGAAGAAGAAAACAATAGAGGAAGGGGAAATGGTTTCAGAGGTAGAGGAAGGTTTCAAGGAAGAGGGTCATCTTCAAGACCACAAGGAGAATCCAATCACCAAGAGTATGACAGAGAGTAGAATCACAGAGGTAATTTTAGAGGGGGTAGAGGCACTAGCAGAGAAAGGTTGAGAGGTAGAAGTATGTTCACTGGAAATTGTTTCTCCTGCAATCAGATTGGTCACTAATCTTTTAGATGCCCAAACAAGTCCAACACATCAGGAGGAGATAGGAGAGTCCAACTCACCCAAGATGAGGACTATCAAAGCATGACTTCCTATCACACCACTACATCTAGACCTACAGACCCTAAATAAGGAGAGTGCATAATGTTCAATATAACACTCTTGAAGGTTCCAACTCCCAAGGAGCCTCCACAAAGGAAGAGTCTATTTTGAACTCACTGCAAGGTACTTGGTAAAATTTTCAAAGTTATTGTTGATTCTGGTTCCATAGATAATTTAGTTTCTAATGCAATGATAGATAAGATTGGTTTGAATAAAATACCCCATCCAAGCCCTTATAAATTATCTTGGCTTAATAAAGACCAACAAACTTTGGTAGATGAGCAATGTTGGGTAGAGTTTCAAGTAGGAGAATACAAAGATAAAGTCTTGTGTGAAGTCGTGAATATGGATGCATGCCATCTTCTCCTAGGAAGGCCTTGGAAATATGATGTTTATGCTCAACATGGGGGTAAGAAAAATGTGTATACTTTAACTAAGAATGGGATTAGTTACACTATGACACCCCGCCCTAATTCTGAGAAAGACAGAGCTTTAACAAACAATGTTACCTTAGTAGGAGAGAAGGATTTTTTGAAAGTCCTTAAGGAAAGAGACACACCTTGTTTTTCCATCATATTAAAACCCAAAAAAAAGCCTAAAAGGCTACCAAAAGTTCACGAACCTCAGAGAAGTGTTGGCCCCAAAGAAGTACAAGATTTGTTGAACAAATGCAAAGGAATAGTTGCAGACAAGAGTACTGATGTTTTTCCACTACAGAGAGATATTAGCCATTGTATATACCTCATACCTAGTTATACCTTGCCAAATAAGGCTTCTTACAAGCTGACCCCTAACCAAAATGCATAAGTTACAAGAGAGATTCAATAATTGATGGAGAAAGGTTTCATTAGGAAGATCATAAGCCCTTGTGCAGTCCTATCACCTAAGAAGGAGGGTACATGGAGGCTATGTACTGACTCAAGATCCATCAATAGGATAACCATCATATATAGGTTTCCCATGCCAATGATAGAAGATCTCATGGACTGTCTAGGGGGAGAAAAATATTACTCAAAAATTGATCTAAAGAGTGGGTATCTTCAAATTAGGATCAGAGAAGGGGATGAGTGGAAGACAGATTTCAAAAGCAATGAGGGATTGTTTGAATGCGTAGTGATGCCCTTTGGTCTCTCTAATGCTACTAGTAATTTTATGAGATTGATGAATGAGGTCCTTAAGCCTTTCATAAATCACTTTGTTGTTGTTTACTTAGATGAAATATTGATCTTTAGCAAGGATAAAGATGAGTATTTGATACATCTAGACATGGTAGTGAAGAGACAACATGAAGAAAATTTAAGGATAAATTTGGGAAAATGTGTGTTTATACAAGAAGAACTGATATTTTATGGATTTGTCATCTCCAAGGGTAATTTGAAAATGGTCCTTCCAAAGTTGAAGCCACACTAAATTGGTCCACTCCAAAATCTTTCAGTGAGGTCAAAATTTTCCATAGGCTGGCTAGTTTCTATAGGAAATTTGTGAAGAATTTCAGTGGGGTAAGTGTGCCAATGATAGATACAATCAAAGGGGGAAGGAAATGAAATTTTGTATGGACTGATGTTGTAGACAAGTCCTTTGAATATCTGAAAATAAGGGTCTCTCAACAATCTATCTTAACACTGCCTAATTTCTATAAGGTGTTCACCATTGAATGTGATGTCAGTAAGAGAGCTATTCGGGGTGTTCTCAGTCAAGAAGGGAGACCTTTGGTATTATTTAGTGTAAAGATAAATGAAGCTAAAAAAAATTACTCTACCTATTATTTGGATATGTATGCTATGGTACAATCACTGAGAAAGTGGAGGAATTACTTATTGCCAAAGGAATTTATTGTATATACTGACAATCATGCATTGAGTTTTCTTAGCAGGCAAGAGAAGGTGAACCATAGACACCTCAAGTGGATGGAGTACTTGAAAGCATTCACTTTCACCATAAAACACAAGAAGGGGGTAGAAAATAAGGTAGCTAATGCATTGAGCAGAAGGAATTTAGCCATACAAGAAGTGACCTTGGAAAGTGTAGGTATCTCTATCCTCAAGGACATGTATCCCAATGATGAAGACTTCAAGGAAATTTATAAAGTTTGTTTGGAACTAGGAGATAGATATCACACTGAGTTTGCAGAATATATGATTCAAGAAGTATTCTTGTTTAAAGGGATTCAATTGTGCATCCCTGATTGTTCCATGAGGGAGAACATCATAAAAGATAAGCATTTTGGATGTCTATTAGGCCACTTTGGTCTTGACAAGACACTTGAGCTAGTAAGAAGATTCTACTTTTGGCCCAAGATGCAGACTGAGATAAGGAGATTTGTGGAGTGTTGTCTAATTTTTCAAAAATCCAAAGGCACCAGTTCAAATGCAGGCTTGTACACACCATTACCCATTCCTAACAAACCTTGGGACTCCATTAGCATGGATTTTGTATTGGGTCTTCCAAGGACAAAGGTAGGCTATGATAGTGTTTATGTGGTTGTAGATAGGTTCTCCAAAATGGAACACTTCCTAACTTGTAAGACTACACATAATGCCTTAAGTATTCCAGGGCTATTCTTCAAGGAGATTGTAAGACTCCATGGTTTACCACTCACCATTATTTCAGACAGAGACCCCAAGTTTTTAGCACATTTTTGGCGTACCTTGTGGAAGAAACTTGGAACAAATATAGCTATATCATCTACCTACCATCCTCAATCAAATGGATAGACTAAAGTCATGAACAAATATTTGGGAAACCTACTAGGGTATCTAAAAAAGGAGTATGGAGTGGCATGGGACTCAATCCTTCCACAAGCAGAGTTCTCCTATAATGATTCTGTCAATAGAAGTTCAGGACTCAGTCCTTTCCAAATTCTCTATGGATCCCACCCTAAGGGTTTCTTGGAACTAAGAAACATCCAAAATTTTGGCCAAAGGAGTTCTCAAGCTGAGGAGTTTGCAGAGGTAATGAAGAACATACATCAACAAGTGAAAGATAGACTACAATAAACCTCTGAGAAGTATAAACAAGCAATAGGTGTTAAGAGGAGAGATGTCCAATTCAAGGTTGGAGACATGGTTATGGTTCACCTAAAGAAAGAAAGACTACCCAAGGAAAAGTACACTAAGTTGATGATGAAAAAGATTGGCCGTTTCAGAATCTTGAAGAAATGTGGAAATAATGCCTATAGAATTCAATTACCTTCAACCATTGGTTTATCACCCAATTTCAATGTATCTAACCTATACCCATAAAAATTTCATGTTACTAATGTCTCCATTACAGATGCTCAAGAGATACCATAGGACAAGGAGCTACAAGATCTACATAAACTACCAACATAAGATATTGATTGTATACTGGATAAGAGGATAGACAAACAAACTAGGAGGTTTAATTTCTATTAATATCTATTTAAATGGAAACACCATTCAGTGGAGGATGCTACTTGGTTAACACCTCAAGAGATCAAGAATACTAGTTTCAAACTAAAAGATCTCCCAACTCAAGGGACTTGAGTTAATTTTGTCTTAGGGAGTATGGTGAAGTGCACCCATGACTGTCACTGATTGACTATCATTCTGCAAGATTTATGTTTGTAATAAATGGATTTATATTAGAGGATCATCCTATTTTATTTATGGATCCATGTGTGTGTTCAAGGATCTCTTAGGCAATCTTATGAGCCTAGAGATGCCTTAGGCCATTTGGATCACCTAGTTAGGCTTAAGTTTCTTTAAGCATGTTTTTATGTTTTTAGGAGTCCTTAGTGTTAAATATTTGGATCCATGTCATTTTAGGAATATTATTTCAATTTGATAGGTTTGGATTCATTCCAAAATTCTTCGAGTGCAAAAAGACAAGATTTTGCCACATGTTGAAAATTTGTCAAAAAGTTGCTCATGCAACTTCCAAAAGTTGCTCGAGAGTTGCAAGATGGAAGCCCAAAAATCATAGGACATTTTGGATCGATCTGACTTCACATATGAAGTTTTTTTAAGTATTTAATTTGAACCTAGATGGTTAGAAGTTTTGTATTGAAGTTTTGATGCATTTGGAATGGACGATGAAGAGTTTTTCTGAGCATTTCTAAGTTGTACGACCGTGTCTAGTGTGATATCTGAAAACCAAGTTGATTTTTTGAAGGTTTTCTATGTTAGCATAACTTTTCAATGTGTTTGAATTAATTTAGTTTTGGTTTTAGGTGTTCTTGATTTAGTTTTCCAAAAATAGTCTAGAAAGAGGCTTACTAGAAGCACATTTCACTAATGGAGTCCTAACTTGCATTTTGTCTAATGGAATTCACTAAGATCCTAGAAAATTCAAGTTAGGATGGTATATTTAAGAATTCTAGAATCTCAAAAGATGGCTCGAAGGGTGAGGCCCTCATGCATCAAGCCCTGGGATGAATATCTCAATGTATTCAGCCTAGAATGATGGAGAATAAAGTGTTATGTTTGTTAGATAGTTTGGTTGAGTGAACTAAGAGTGGATTTGAGTTTTGAGGATTTATTTGAAGAGGTTTGAAACATTTTTTCAATCCCATGCACCCATTTTCTAGTACTTTCTTTGATATCCAAGCCTAATTTGGCCAATTAGGTCCGTGAACTTGGTGAGTGTTTGGTGTTGCTGGAGTGGATTTGGATTATAGGGCTTTGGGGTTTGACATAAATTCCAAAAGGTTATCTTTCTATATCCTTATTTTCCTAAAAGGTGATCGAGAGGAAAAGTTAAAACCAAATAACCACTCGGATAAACCTACAAGGAAATCAAGGACAGTCCTAGATAGGTACTATACAAAAGTTGGAGGGCCAAACCAAAGGGTGATTATTGGTCCCCATGACATAAGAAAGGTGTCCCAATATTTATTTTGGGTTGGTGGAGTCACTAGTGAATACTTCTATTTTGTGGCTTGGAATAGGGCTAGTGTCCCTAAAGCTCAAAAGTGCAAGATCTTGAATTGAATTGTATTCAATTGAAAAGAGTTTAGAAGTAGTTCTACCACCTTGAATAGGTAGAAGAAATTTTGTAAGGAAGGATATAGGATCCTAGGAGGGTATAAGTTGAGTTGGGTGTCTCATTGAAGACAAAGGAATAAGAGCACACTTCTTTATGTCACCCCTACATTACATTTGGCAACAATGGAAAAGGGTTTCATAACTCATCTGTATTCTTCTATTTCTGTGATCACTCCCCCTAAGCAGTAGATCCATACATAAATTCTAGAAAATTATATAGCTCTGAAATCCACTGGATTGATGCATATCTACATCAATTAATTATCACAAGGAGGGGCTCTGACCCCAAGCATGCTTCTAAGATATTCAAAAGCATCTTTTGGCAAAGTTTTTGTAAATATATTTGCTATCTCTTCCTTTGTGCTAATATATTCTAGTTTATTTCTTTCTCTGCTACCTTCTCCCTCAAGAAATGATACTTAATAGAGATATGTTTAGTCTTTGAATCCATTACAGGATTCTTCAGCATATTCACTGTGCTGGTGTTATCACAATGGATAACCACTGGTTCTTCAAAAATTATTCCAATGTCCTTCAGCATTTGTTTAATCCAAAAAACTTGTGTATAATTTATTGCAGCAACAACATACTCTGATTCAACAGTAGATTGAGAAATACATTTCTCCTTCTTTCTCAACCAAGGAACCAACCTTTTCCCAAGGAAAAATGCACCACCACTAGTACTCTTTCTTTCATCTAAATTTCCTTCCCAACTAGCATCAGTATAAGCCTATAAAATAAAATCAACTAATTTTTCATACCATAATCCATATTTTGTTATTGCTTTCAAATATCTGAAAAAAAATTTCACAGCAACAAGATGTGTCTCTTTGGGACCTGCTTGATACCTTTCCACAATACCAACTACATTGGTAATATAAGGTCTAGTGTGAGTTAGATATTCTAGACCATGAATCATAGATCTATACTTTTTTTGAGCTACACTCTGAGTCTCATCATAACTAGTTAGTTTATGTCCAGTCACCATAGGTGTTCCAACAGGTTTACAATCTTCCATTCCAAATTTCTTCAAGATTTCCTTAAGATACTTGGTCTGTGATATAAAAATGCCATTCTTACTCTAATTATTGTCAAACCAAGAAAAAATTTCATTTCACCAATCATTGACATCTCAAATTCATTTTCCATTTCTTTAGAGAACTTCTTACTCATCTTATCATTTCCTCCACAAATGATATCATCAACAAAAAATTCTATGATTAAGATTCCATCTTCATCAGTTCTTAAATATAAATTAATCTCTACATTACCTTTTCTAAAACCAAGACAAAGTAGATATTGATTCAGTCTTGCATACCATGCGCTATGTGCTTGTTTCAGTCCATACAGTGCTTTCTTCAACTTACAAACCATGTGTCCATCCTCTGTCAAAGGAAATCCATCAAGTTTCTCAATGTAAACTTCTTCTAGATCACCATTCAAGAATGTTGATTTCACATCCATCTGATATACTTTAAAGTCTTTGTGTGTAGCATAAGTAAGAAATAATCTCACACCTTCCAACCTAGCAACGGGAGAAAAAATTTCTTTATAGTCTATTCCTTCCTATTGTGAGTATCCTTTACATACCAGTCTAGCCTTGTTTCTTACCAATGTTCCCTCCTCATCCATTTTATTTTTGAAAACCCATTTAGTTCCTATCACATTTTTGTTCTTAGGCCTTGGAACCAATTCCCAATTATTGTTTTTCTTTATTTGCTCAAGTTCTTCTTCCATAGCTTTAGTCCAAGATTCATCTCTACATGCTTCATGAGTAGTCTTTGGCTCAACTTGAGAAATCAAACAAATTTCATCTCTAACTCTAGCTCTAGTCATCATACCTTTATTTGCATCACCAATAATTTGATCTTCAGGATGGTTCTTCTTAGCATACCTCAGAGTATTTGGATTCTCAGTGAATTTAGTCACTTCATCTTCAATTTCATTTTCAATCATCAAAGGTTCTTCAGGTTCAGCAGTGGCCTCTTTCATCTCTGTAGTCTAACCACAGTCATACATTCTTTTCTGAATTTGAAATTTTTCATCTATCCTTACATTGGCTCTTTCAATCAACTTCCTCAATCTCAGATTGAAACATTTATATGCTTTACTCTTAGTAGAATAACCAAGAAAAATTCCTTCATCACTTCTAGCATCAAACTTCCCTATCTCATCATCTCTTTTGATATAACATTTACTTCCAAATATTCTAAAATATTTCACAGTAGGTGTATGATCTAACCATAATTCATAAGTATTCTTACTTGTACCTTCCCTAATTTGAATTTTGTTCACAGTGTACACAGTAGTTCCAAATTATTCTCTCCAATGAACATGTGACACATTTCCTTCCTACAACATAGTCCTTGCAGCATCTAATATAGTTATGTTTCTTCGCTCTTATTTCCCATTCTATTGTGGATTTATAGGAGCTGATGTATGTCTATATATTCCATGTTCTTCATAGTAGGTATTAAATAAGTCTGATGTAAACTCTCCACCTTTGTCTGATCTCAAACATTTTATCTTCAAACTAGATTCATTCTCAACTTTTGCTTTAAATAGCTTGAATTTGTCAAATGCTTCAGATTTCTCTCTCAAATATGTAACCCACATCACTCTAGAAATGTCATAAAAAAAAAGTATAAACTACCTTTCACCATAATATGATCTTGTTCTTGTAGGACCACACAGATATGTATGCACCAAATCCAACTTCCCTTTTGCTGAATAAGTTTTCTTTTAAAACTACTGCTGGTTTGTTTTCCCATAACACACTCTATGCACATAGTGTTAGATGGCTTTACAATCTTAGGTAGGTCTCTTATAGCATTAGTCATACTTTCCTTCACAATGTTATCAAGGTTAACATGACAAAATCTTCTATGCCATAGCCAACTTTCATCAACCTTCACAATAAAACAAGTAGCTTCAAATGTGTTTAATTCAAATACATTACCTCTATATTTAGCACCAAATGTGATCAAATCTCCTAATTTACTTCTGATAGGGAATTTTCCATTATTGAATCTCAACTGATAACCTATGTCCACTAACTGTCCAACACTCAATAGATTATTCTTAAGTCCATCAACAAGTAATACATTGTCATTATTTGTCTTTCCATCTAGAGAAATTGATCCTACTCCAATGATAATTTTAGGAGTATTGTTGCCAAATATAACAACACCACCATCATATCTTTTCAAACTCACAAATTTTTTTTTATCTCCTGTCATATGATGTGAACAACCAATGTCTATAACCCATTCAGATTTCTTTTCAACACAAGATACTAAGGCTTTTTCTTCATGTATAGGTTCATCATCCTTTATAGAAATAAATTCAATTTCATCATAGTCACCATAGTCATCGAAAATACCCTCACTAGCATAATAACATTTTTTGTCTTTAGGATACTTTTATTTTTAAAACTTAGGTTTGTGCTTCAGAACCCTTGTAGGACATCTAGATGCAAAATGACCAATCTTGTTACATGAAAAACATTTCAAAGGTAATTTTCGTTCAAATTTACCCTTACCTCTCTTATCTCTTCTAGCGATCAATGCTACCACTTCATCTAGATTTCTTTCTTCCTCATGTATCTGTTCCCATTCCTCAGCATATTCTCTGATCTCTTCTCTTAGGTCAAAATTGCTAGTGCTCGCAATTCCTACTAATGTCTTTTTGTTCTTATGCACGGTTGCCTTGAATGCTGACTCAACTTTAGGTAAAGTATCTCCCAATTTTGTGGCCTCAAAATTAGTTTGCTTTCCAATCAAAATATCTCTTGAGAAGTTTGGAGTCAATGGTATAATCTCCTCTATAGCTTGTACTTTGGTTCTATATGCAGGTGTCAAAGATCTGAGTATCTTTGCAATTACTTCTTCCTCACTGTAAGTACCTCTAGAGTTTCTAATGCCAGTAACCACTTTAGTAATTCTCTGTCCATATGCCCTAATGTTCTCATCTTCTCTCATCTTTAGTGATTCCATATTTTTCTTCTAGTTATGTAGCTTTTCCTATTTTGTAAACTTATCTCCTTCATATAGTGCTTCCAATATTGTCCACATCTCATGTGCAAAATCCAAGTCTTTTACTTTTGTGAATTCACCTTCAAAAAGTGCATTGATCAATGATTCCCTTGCAGCCATATTACATGAAAATAGTTTATTTTTATCTTCAGTAACCTTCTCCGGTTCATCCTTAGTCTCTATCTTCTCATTCTTCTTTGTGATCATCCAATAGTAAAGTCCCAAACATAGCAAATGTGTTCTCATCTTGTTCTTCCAGCTCTCAAAGTGTTTAGGGTCAAATTTTGGACTATCCTTCCTATAGTAAGACATCTTCAAGATCACCTAAAGCTGTTAAGATTTCTCTCTAAGTACCAGTAGCTCTGATACCAATTGTTAAGAATAACAGTCAACAAGACAACTAACAGGGGGGGTGAATCATTTGTGATATAGATTATTAAAATTTAAAGTTTAGAAACCAAAACTGCAATGCAAATGATAACATAGTAAATTCCAACACAATAACACGATACTCTTTGTTGAGGAAACCTTGTTAAAGGTAAAACCCCAGTGGGAATTAGCACCCAAAAATAATGTACTAAGAGTATAGTATCCATATTAAAATATTTAGCCATGTTAGGAGCTTATTACAACATTACAGTACATAGTCCCTGTTAGGAGACAAAACCTACTAGGAGTCAAGAAAAGTAGTAGGCTCACTACCCAGGCATATTTACCAAAGATTATAAATCCTCCCTCAAGGATTCACAATCCAATCAAGTGTATATAGTAATATACAATCCAGTGAATTGTCTGATAGCAATTATCTTTACTTGGTTGGTTCCAATGAAGTATTCTTATCACAAACTCTGCTCTACATCTAGCAAAAAAAAAGCCTCGCAACTTTCACTTCTCTTTCATTTCAATCTCTTCCTCTACCACATCTTTCCAAAAGAAAAGATCACTCATATATACCCTATTACAATAATTCATTAGGTCAGCCAATTAAGCTTTCCTAATACACAAATAATTGATTAGGTCAGCCAATTAGGGTTTCCCAATATACAAATAACTGCTTAACCCCTTGCTAAGATAAAGATGGTACCTATAACAAGTAACCATCAAATATAATCCATCATTTTTACTCCCAGATAATCCACGCTTACAATTCATATTACATGCTACATGTCTGAAGTCAGACACAAAATAGGTCTCCTCCAGAATACACACCACACCTGACGTCACCAATAATCAAACCACAATCAAACACAAACCATTTTTCCATAATATGTCTACAGTCCTCCAGTAAGTTTGCTTCACCTGAAATGTCTTTTCCAATAAGGTATACCTGAAACACAGAGACATGCTCTGTCAAGCATCATAGTTACAGTCAAGAAACTAGTCTTTACTAAATCAACTGTAACATCCTCAATATTTAACATAAAGCCAAGTGACCTTAGGGATAAGGTCAAAACACATCCTTCTTCATATAACCAACTTCGATCATTCTGAAACATCTGTGTAGTGTCTGTACACTTCTACCAATCAAGTAACAAGTTTGTTCACTCCACAGAAATATATGTTGACATCAGTAACAAAACATGAATATCAACAGCATGATTAGTACCCAAAACTGATATAATCCAATAGGTTTCCATCAATGTAGAAAAGTGAGATTGATGATCAATTGATGAACATATGATAGAAATGATGAAGACCAAGTGATACCAAGTATCATGATTGTAGAAATGGTTAGATCAATTGTTCTTTTGTCATTCATGTCAAGCAATTGATTAATTGATTTTTATTATGTTACCATATCTTAAGAGGAGAAGTTAAATGGGTGACAAATATAGACTAGACAATGATGAATTAATGATGATATAGTTTTTTGCTACTATATATTTGATGTTATCAAATTGGTACAATTGATTGATTAAGTCAGAAACTACAAAGAGTTAAAGTTATGACTGAAAGAGTTACTTTACCAAGCTAGGCTAAGTCAGTCGGTAGAATAATATGCGAGTCAGTCATAGTTACCAGATACCAATTGAAATTCAAGCACCTAGCATTGAAGATGAGCTAGACATCGAGTAGTGAATGAAGACAATTATCAAGTTGCAAAGCAAGTTTTACCAAGTACAGGATACTGATTACAAATGATGATAAGATCGAAGTTAATGAAAAGTGATGATGAGCTGGATGAGGATATGAATTAAATGAATATTTTTAGAAGATCTACGAACATTAAAATTCAATGAGAAGATCTAAAGAGAAGATCAAGCGATTAAACCAAATTATGAGAGTTCCAAGAAAAGTTCAAGTTCCGGGGTAAAAAGTAAATGGTTTACAGAGTTGTGAGTTATGAAGAAGATGATCGAACGACAGAGTGCAAATGATGGAAAATAAAATTAAGGAGATTAAGAGGCAAAATTATGTCTATGTAAAGAATGATAAATTAACAGAGAAAGAGTAATATTGGTGGCGAGTAGAAAAGAGAAGAAGAAGAAGTTGAAGAACAATATTTATCGAGAAGAATAGAGAAACAGAGATTGAAGAATCTAGAGTCTGAGAAAGAGACCAATGGAGTATGTGATGTGAGTATTCATTTGAGAATAAAGGATCTGGAACAAGAAAATCTAGTTATTATATTTACAAATCAAAGTTTACTATTTCTTATTATTATTTCTAACAGAGAAATCTCTTAACTGAGTGGATTTAACCATCCTATTTGTAAAACCTAGACTTAGGTGACATTCCAAAAGAGTGTTTAAATAACTCTAACAAGGTCACTTTTAACAGAGTGAAGATCTTAACAGATTTGAGGTAAATCCCCTAATAGGGTCACATTTAGCAAATGTGTTTGTAATCTTTAACAGGATAAGTTCTTAATCGAGCATACTTCAAAAGGGTACACTTTTATTGTGGGTCACAATTCCCACAAAGGTTTTCCCAAAATTGGGTTTTCTCATTAAATATGGTGTCAACCGAGTTAAATATGGTGTTATCTAAGTTAATCAAATGTTGCTAAGTTTGACTGTTTGATTTACATATATGAGATGTATTGTTGTTTAAGTTATTAAGTTAATTGGTGAATCGGTTGATTACTGTATTCATTGTTACCCAATGAATCAGTGAGTTTAGTTTTAAGTGTTTAAGTTTGATTTTGTCTGATTCACCCCCCCCCCCAGTGGACCAACATGGAGAAAGCCCTTTTTTTTCATATGTTGGTATTTGCAATCCTACCCTATTATTAGACTAAGAGAACTTCATCCAAGAAGGTTTCTAGTTTATTTTTATGTTTTATAGGGAGTATAGGGTATCCATTAATTATTCTATCACATCTGTCAATTCTTTTAGCACATTTAACATTTCTTTTAGTGCATTTTCATTTTATTTTTGTACATATACAAAATAAGGTAGCGCATCTGCAATCTTTTCTAGTGCATTTATTTTTCCAGATTAGCACATCTATGACAAATGGCAGTTCTTGAGGGTTTGTTCAAAATGTATTTTAGATTTAGATTCCTAGTGTTTTAAAGATCGTTTTCAAGTATTTACATTTTATTTTCAGATTCAATATGGTATTATTATGATCACCTTTTGATTTGGGCTTAAAATGAACCTTGTTTTGGATTCCACTAAGGATGAACTTGTCTCCTTGATTGGTGATAGTTAAAAATGGTCTGATCTTATCTTGTGAGGTCCATGGACGTGGTATGGACTCTCACATGGTGGGTTGAACATATTCATGCTTCTATTGGGGTTGTCTTGGAGCCCTTGGAAGTACATTTGAGTCTTCTACTTGTGCATGATCATGTGACGATTGATCGTGGTTTACTTCAAGTATAATTATATCTTGGTTTATGCATAATAGTTATTAATGCACTTATGTACTTGATGTATATCTTAATTTCAATAAAATAAATGTGTTCTAAGGGTTCCTTGGTGGGGTATTACTAGAAATGGATGAAACAAATTATGAGAGTAGGTGAGGTTTGAAGGATATGAGAAACACTGATCTGATAATACCCAAGGATAACTGCATGCAAGTACTTGTTACAAGAAAGAAGCAGAAAGGAGGAAAGAGAAGAACAACTCAGAAGATCAGAGAAACTCAAAAATAGAAGAGAAAAAATTTATTCTGAATTAATGAATAATAATTATAAAGTTCAACCTTAAAAGGTGAACGAAACCCTAAAAGGAAAAAAATCTAGGTTGCACATTAATAATTAATAAAAGAATTAGTTATTAATGCACCTAATAGACAACTTAACAAATAAAGAGTAGTAAAACAACTTAACTAATTAAATCAACATGATTTAATTAATAAGCAATAAATAATGATTACTTGAACACCCCACTTAAGCTAAGCTTAGGGGGTAAGCTAACCTAGCATAGCTATGAAAGTAGGAAATGGGTCCCGGCAACAAGGCCTGATCAGGTACCCAATACAAGGAAATCTCTATAAACCAGAGATAAAGGAGAAAACCCAGTGGGAAAAACCCCTCTACAAAAAGAGATAGAACAAACATGCTAAAAAAACCATTAAGGAAGACAGGCCTCAAGAAGACCCCCCAAGGACAACTTCCGTCACCCCAAGCATAGAATGCAACTGAAGATATCACGGAGATGAAAAAGGTTTAGTGAAGATGTCAGAAACCTGTGCTATAGTGGGAATGTACTCCAAAATGAGAAAACCTTCTTGAATCAGCTGGCGGATGAAATGCATATGAAGCTCAATGTGTTTAGTGCATTGATGCTCCACCAGGTTGCAGGAAATGTGAATAGAAATCTGATCATTGCACCATAGAACAATGGGATGATCAGGAAGAAACCCAAACTCAGTCATCAACTGTCAAAGCCATAAAATCTCCTGACTAGCGTGCACTGCAGCTCTGTACTCAACCTTTGTAGATGAAAGTGCATGAGCATTCTTCTTCTTGCATGACCATGTGATAGGACTAGAGACAAGACAAAAACAAAAAAAAAAAGCCAGAAGTAGACTTCTTATCATCAACATCACCAGCAAAATATGAGTCAGTGAAGCCAACAATGTGAGGAGACCCTGATGTGTAGTGAATGCCATACAAAATGGTGCCCTGAATGTACCTCAAAACACGCTTTGCATCTTACCAATGAATCTCATGAGGCTCATGAGAAAATTGAGAGACAAGGCCAAGAGTAAAGGAAATATCAGGATGAGTGTGTATCAGGTATGACAAACTGCCAACCAACTGTTGATACAATGTAGGATCCACTGAAGTTGAAGTGCAAGAGGTATACAAGGTAACATCTGACTGAAAAGGTGTGCGATTAGGCTTGAAAGAAAGCATGTCAAACTGTTGAAGCATGTCAATAGCATACTTCTTTTGGTAAATGAAGATCCCAGTAGAGGACTGAACAATCTAAAGACTAGGAAATTAGTGTAACAGACCAAGATCAGTCATCTCAAACTGCTCCATCAATGTGAGCTGAACATCCTAAATCATAGAAGATGAGCTACCTATGATGAGAAGATCATCAACATATAGTGCAAGGATCAAAACCTCATCCTCAAGATGTTGAATGTATACTGTAGGATCAGAATGATAGTGTGTGAATCTCGTGAAAATAAAAAAAGAGTCCTTATTCTCATACCAAGCCCGAGGGGCCTGTTTGAGACCATACAAAGAATGTCAAAGTCTGCAAACCAAGGAGGAATCTTGCACAAATCCCTAAGGCTACTTCATGTAAATCTCCTCAGTAAGATAACCATGTAATAATTCACTCTTCACATGCATCTAAAAAATGGGCCATCCCTGAGAAGCTGTGAGGGATAAGACAAGGAGAATAGAATTCATCTTGGTGATAGGGGAAAATGCCTCAGTATAATCAATACCTTCAACCTATGAGAAACCCTTCGCAACAAGACCTACCTTGTACTTATCAATAGAACCATCAACATCAAACTTAGTACGATACAACCACTTGCATCACACTAACTTTCTTCCCTTAGGAAGAGATGTATGATTATTCATCAAATAAGAATACTCCTCCTCCATGGCACTATCCCACTCAGAATGTCCTATCAAAGCTGAAAAAGACTCAGGATCATCACAAATAGCATGACTCAGAAGGCTAGAACCCGCAATATGAGACCGGGTATGATGGGATGATGAAGGGTCACCTACTAGAGATCCTATAGCCTCAATAGTAACACGGGCCCATCTAGGCATTTGTGGAGGATCCTATGGTGGAGGGAAATGGGGATCACCAAGATCATCATCCTCAAAATAATTTGGAAGAGATGAGGAAGTAGTGGTAAGTGAAGTAGATTATGGAGTCAGGGTATCTACTCCATGAAGGTGCTCATCAAACTAGACATCTTGTTGAAACAAGCCCTCTCTAGAATTAGGATCAAACAACCTGTATTCATTGACATCCTCACAGTAGCCAACAAAAATGAGATGTCGGCTTCCACTCCATTTCCCTCCTCTGAGCATCAGGTATAAATGCCCATACTGCACTACAAAAAACTCATAATTTAGATACATCAGGCTTGACATGAGACCAAGCCTCCTCTAGAGTCATATGTCAAACTGCCTTGTGGGCCATCTGATTCTGAATATAGTTGGCACAATTAACTTCCTCTCCCCAAAAGGATCAATCCATAGACCTGGACTGAATCATACAATTTGACATCTCCCAAAGTGTTTTGTTCTTTCTCTCTGCTACACCATTCTGCTAAGGGGTGTAGGAAATTGAAAACTAATGTTGTAGACCATGTTCAGAGAAAAAATCTCTAAAAGCTTGATTCACATACTCCCCCCATTATCTATGTGTGTCCTCCAAATAGAAAGACCATATTGCTTCTCCACAAATGTCTTAAAGAATTGAAATGAATCAAAGATATCAAACTTGTACTTAAGAAAGTACACCCATGTGTGCCTAGAGAAGTCCCAAATAACCATATCATGTGGTGAGAACTCAACTATCTTACAAGAGCCAAAGTGGCAAATCTTATAGATGGACAAGAGGTTCTTTGAGATATCAGGAACCACAAGAACATCCTGAAGAGAACCCCCAGCTAATGCAACAGAACTAGAACCCAAAACTGAAAGATGTGATGAGTTCCCAACAAAAATCTATGAAGTAGCACAAGGAGAAAGCGAGGTGACCAACTATTGAGTGAGTCATGTGGTGAGAGGCACCTGAATCCAAAATCCAAGTGGACCCAGAAGTCAATGCTTGTGCAGTAAGAGCATGACCTTTCCCTGCAAGGGAGAATATGGATTGAGGAGAAGAAATGTGATGCTCCTACATGGCTTCCTCTAAAGCCTCCAAATGTTTCCAACACCTAGAAACGAGATGTCCATCCTTTCCACAAAAACAACAGGTTTCACCTCTTTTATTTTTAGTCTTGGAGGAAGACTCAACAGACTTTGAAGAAGATTTACCCTTTAAAGGGTTAGTTGGAGGTTTTGAATTAGTTTTTTGTGCAAGTTTGGAGGTAAATTCACTGCTTGCTGAATCTTTCTTTGGTATTGCTTTCTAATTTGTATAGGAAACCAACAAGGTGGTCTCCGGCTCGGAAATATCTTTTTAGTGATATCTCATTTGCTGAAAAACAATATCATACGTGCAAGTTATGATCAAACGAATGACAGGAGGTCAGAATGAGTAGCTCACTAGAAAAACACAAGCACAGGAAAAAATTTGACGTCCAAATGGTCGTCGCCCGTCACTACAAAACAATTGATGGTCGTCTGACCGTCACCAACCCATCGCTGAAATCAGCATGATGTCATCACCAGAAAAATAATCTGGTCACCCAAAAATTTGAAAGATGGCCAGAACGTGACATTACTGGCAGACAGGGTGATATCACCAGATCCAAGCGACGGAGGTGGCACCCAGGCAGCGTTGCAGGTAGTGGAACAGCGCGCAGGCAATGGGTCGATGGCTCTTGGGCAGTGCGGGGCCTCGGTGGCGCGTTGTCTATAGTCTGAGTGTGGGTCGTGCGGTGGTGGTGCGGTGGCACACAATGGCTATGTGTTGCTTGCGCAGTAAAAACACCGCTTTATTATTTTCTTTTTATTTTTTTGCATTTTTGCCTCAAAAAGTGTGTCTATGCAACCCTAGAGGACAAGTTTCCTCAGAGGTATAGTAGGCCAAATAGGTCGTACCTTATATTAAAATTTGGATTTTTGGGCCTTCGGGACTCAACCATGAGGTAGGTTTTTGTCCAAAGTGCTCCAAAAAAACTTCACCCCTAGATTGAAGACAAAAACCCTAAAAAAACTAAGATTTTTTCCTTCGATTACAACTCCAAAAACTCTAGAAAAAGCAGTAGAAGAGGGGCTCTGTACCATGAAGGATTTGAGAAACACTGATCTGATAACACCCAAGGACAACTGCATGCAAGTACCTATTACAAGAAAGAAGCAGAAAGGAGGAAAAAGAAAAAGAACTCAGAAGCTCAGAGAAACTCAAGAAGAGCAGAGCAAAAATGTATTATGAATTAATGAACAATTATTACAAATTTCAACCTTAAAAGGTGAACGAAACCCTAAAAGGAAAAAAGCTAGGTTGTACATTAATAATTAATGAAAGAATTAATTATTAATGCACCTAAGAGATAACTTAAGCAATAAAGAGTAATAAAATAACTTAACTAATTAAATCAACATGATTTAATTAATAAGAAATAAATAATGATTACTCTAACAAGGTTATTATGAAAGGTGTGTGGATCAAATGTGAAGCATGGGTAATGTAGAAAAGGAAGAACAAAAGTGCAAATTGTTGAATCAAATAGAGAGGTTACAAAAGTTCATCAGGAGATCCTACATTTTTTATTTTCTCTATGTCTATTGAAAGGCAGTGTGCTCTCTTAAAAACATTGTGAAGATCTATATTTGTTGTGCAATTTCTCTTGGGGTTAGTTAGATCTTTAGTAGTGCGCTTAAACAATCAAGAACAATGATTTCCTTAGCTTTTGGCCTAAAAATTTGTAAATATTTATACTATATTGTGAGCAATATTGTCATTGTGGTTTTTCTCACATTGAGTTTTCTACGTAAATCTAGTGTTCTTGTGCGTGTGCTCTCATTTGTGTATCTTTTTTTGTTAATTAGTTAGATCCATATTCTATAACTGAGAGTTGTAGCCGGTAGAATCCTTAATTCTTTGTTATTACTGATTCACCCTCCCAACATTTGGTGGTGTTCAACAAAGTGCACATTTCTAATAAATGATTTTAATTAATTTAGTACTCATATTGACCTCGATTTCTAGCTAAATTTAAAAAATAATACTTTAAATCTACTCTATGTGTAATTTTCTACTCTCTCATTATCAATTTATATTCCCAACAAATTTGATCTACATGTTAAAATTTTAATTTTAATTTTAAGACAAAGTTGATTGAATTTTAATTAGTTGTTTATTATGTGCCAACTCTAACACTAAAACTTCCAAATTTTGTGTGAAGTTAATATATACAATGTCATCACCCTTAGGTCATTATCCATCATTTATAAACTAGGTCACTTTTTACTCATCAATTAGAGTCACTCACTCCTAGAATTGTGCCTAATAGAACCACTATTGCCCTTATCACATCATCGCAGTACATCAACATGTTGTGGTTACATCACCTCTTCGCTAACAAGACTCAAAATTATAGTTTCACACTAGGCCCTTATATAACCCTTTACACTTTATTCAAGCACTAAGTTCCAAGTTACCCTCATCATCAAAGTTCTATTTGCATGCATTATGTGCTATGCCTGCCTAATTTTATAAAACTATTGAATTAGTTAAGAGGTTGGTCATAAGACAATATTTGCACTTAGCAAGCTCCCAAAGGTGTTTATAGATATTGCCAGTATATTATTATAGGAGAAAATACCAAGGAAGATGTTTGTTTCTGAGTATACAAACTTAGAAAGTTATATGATCATTGTTACAATCAAAGGTCAATTTGAAAAATAAGGTTCCAATTTACATTTACAAAATCAACCCAGGGTTATTAATAGCTCTAGAAGTTACAAATTTTAATTGTCGTATTCCATTCATCTCAAATTTGACATAAAATCCCAAGCAAGTAATTAAGCATTCAAAGATCATTCAAGGCATTTCTTCCCACCATATTATTTATCGTGGCAAGCTTCAAAAAATTTCATGCAAGCTTGTCTTTTATGATTTCCTTTTAGGTTTTTGTGGAGTCATGCTATTACATCAACACTTGTGATCCCATTTCAAGAGAATTTGCATCATCAAGGTATAAGACATCTCGTTTCTCAAATCTAGTCTCTACTATATATCAACACACTTTCCTTTCAAGTACATTTCAATTTAATTTCATGGTTGATTCTAGAACTGGGGTTTGACTTAGGCAAAACCCCTTTCCATAAAACTTTTCACTATTTTTTTTTGTGTAGGATATAGGTGACATCTGTGCAGAAAAGTATATATATATATA
>MU223538.1:473750-491705 GCA_018584345.1 Thuja plicata
ACTTAACCATGTGTTTGTAACCTTTAACAGGGTTGGCTCCTAACAGGGCTCACTTCAGAAGAGTGAAAATTTGGGGTACTGGTCCCAGTGGTTTTTTCCCTTAACAGGGTTTCCACGTTAAAATCCACGTGTTATGTGTGTATGGTTTATTACTTTATTGTTTTACATTTCACATATGCATTTATGGATTGTTTGGTATACTCTGCATATTTACTAAGTATCGGTAAATGAGTTTTACTGTTTATCGGTAATCAAGGAGAATAAGGACCTTTAAGGTAAACCGACAGACAGTTAATTATTTCAAGTATTTCAAGGCATACATCTTGTAGGGACTTAATAATTTGAGGTGTATTAATTGGTGGATTAAAGTCTAAAGGATAAATTTTTGAGGCCACTGATTCACCCCCCCCTCTCAATTATTACTAACAAAAACATCTCAAGGATAACCAAACAATTCATTATATGCAAGGAAATCTACCAAAATAATACAAAATGATTTCCCCAAGAAGCACATTGTGTCTAAAGGAATCCACAAAAATGGTACAAAAGTATTGCCCCAAGAAAAGCATTGTCTCCAAAGGAATCCACTATATAGATGAAAAATAACCAAGAAAATAATTATCTCTAAAGGAATCTGTTATATAGATGAAAAATGATAACCAAGGAAATCATTATCTCCAAGGAAATCTTCAAATAATAGTGCAAAAGGATCACCCCAAGGAAAGAATTGTCTCCAAACAAATCCATTATATAATACACAAGGAGGATGCATATATTCCCCCCCTCCTTAAGATAGCATCATAGAGCTATGATGACATCTTGAGGAAAAGTAGATCAAGGATACTCACCTTCAATACTGAGGAGATATCCTTTAGAAAATAATGTACATACAACCTTAGCCAAAGAGGTGTAACTCTTTTAAGCCAAGGGAAAGATAGTTGTAAAAATATATCTTGCAACACGTGTAAAGGGGTCCTTAGGAGGAAGATATCTTTTCCCCAAGCCATCTACCTCTAAGAGGATTTCTTGAAAAAAGTATCATATTTGACCAAAAGAAGGAAAGGAGAACAAGAAATCACCTTTTCCCCCTATTTCTAGGTATAAAGGGATCTCTGATGAAGGATGACACACTATAAGCTCCCAAGTAGGGGATTTATTTATGATGGGCATGCAATTGAAAACAAGGAAGAGAGTGTGATCAAGGATACACACATCTTGCATAAGAGATAATCCTTGATTAAAAAAATTATTTCATGTAAGTAAGGACATCACATTATAAACAAACACCAATCTACTAAGGAAAATGGATCCTTAGAAAGAATATGAGAGAGACCTTTCCTGCTAATGATGACGCATTATGCACCCTGAGTGATAGGTCTTTTAGAGAAGGTATACACTTCCAAGAAAGGGAGATGTTATAAAGAAGTATTTAAATATCTTGAAAAATGGAGAAAAATCCTCATGTAAAAAAAAACGGCGCTGGAAGAAATTTCTCATCTTTAAAACCTGAGGGTAAATTAGGTAAGAAGAAAAGTGACAGTAATGACAGTCATATCAATCAGAGATCTCTGGCAATTTGGACTTCGCCCCCTGAAGGTTGTGTTAAAGTTAACTTAGATGGGGCCGCGAATGGAAACCCGAGAATTGCTAGAGGAGGTGGATAAATAAGAGACCATAATGGTAATTTTGTCGGTGTCATTTCGTCTCCTTTGGGTATTCAATCTAACCATAGGGCCGAAGCTATGGCAGCTCTCAACATTATTTAGCTGGCAGAGGAACTGGGTTGTGAAAAATTCTGGCTGGAGAGAGACTCCTTAAATATTATTAATAATATTAGAGGCAACAATAAGGCATCATGGACTATAGAACATATAATTGCAAAGATAATTAATGCGGTTTTGAATTTTACCTCATTTTATGTTTCTCATAGTTTTCGGGAAACGAATCAAGTGGCTGATTGTCTAGCCAACATTGGAGTAAAGAAAGATGTCACATGCAAGTGGCATGTGAATGCAAAAATTAATAATGAGGTGGAATCATTACTTTATTATGATAGGCTTAATCATAAGGCAGGTGAGGTCACTCACATTAATCATTCTGATTAATGATGATCTGATTAGGGGTATGATGACTGCGTCGAGCAATGTGAAAAATCAAAATAATGATGAATCACTTAAGACGCAAGCTTTCTGGGACATCATTAAGTACTCTGTGATTGTGAAATTCAGTTTTCATCTTGAGCTGAAAACTAGTATGAAACAGAATAGCGAGATTCTGAATTGCAGAGGAAGAAGATATGGGGGAGATTTGAAGAGAGAAGAACCTGCGGAGTGTAAATGGAGGGAAGAAAAATATGTGTGAAACAAGCTTAAGAAGGGTAATGTTCATAGATATTTGAAGCATCTCCATGGAAATGACAAGGAGGTGACGAAATATTTTGTTAATGGCTTGGAGAATGGAACTGTGAACATCCTGGGAAAATTTGTCAAGATCACTTTGGACCGTCTTGCAGAAATAATGGGTCTTCCATTGGAGGGGATGCATTTTCTGAAAGACAAAAAAGAAGGCAACAAAGGTTATAAAAAATTCCCTAAGACAGACGAAGAAAGGGAAATTCTTGTGAAGGGTGATCTCGATTATGTTAACCTGTCAAATATCAAGCATATTTGGGTGTTCATGATCCGGGCTATCATGGATTACTTCACATTGGATGACAGGTATTCTAGGGTTTACAATTATCATTTTGTTCTGGTAAACCATTTATGTCATAACATTAGGGTTTTCTTTCCCTTCTATCTCTTAAGTTCACTCAACCAGAGCATCAATGACCATATGAGTAATTCTTCCCCTATGTTACATGAGGGATTAATTCTGTTGATTACAGACTATGTCAAGAATCATATCCCCGACTACATTCCCAAAAGTATTTTAAATGTTAAGAGGAAAAGTATGGAAATGTCTAAGGGTAAGATCCTTAGTAAGGATAAAGCTAAAAAAATCTGTAGAGGCCCTGTTGCTGTGGATATTTCTCTTTCTATTTATGATGATATCAAAGGAATGAAAACTGATGATGAATAGGATATTGAGTCATCTGAGGATGAGGGTTTTGCTGGGAAGTCGGGAAAAATTGAGGACATGAAGAATACCACAAATGTGCCTCTGGGTGGAAAAGATGATATGGAGGAGACCCAGAATCTAGAGAACAAAATATTGGATGAAATAATGGAAGAAATTGACAATATTATTGATACCCATATTGAAGACCATACTGCTAATAATGATGGTGATGAGGAACAAAATCAAGAAAATCAGGAGTCTCAGTGGGAGTCGAGGGACACTGATACCCACAATGATGACAACACTATTAATAATGAAGGTGGGGAAGACCAGATTCATGACTTTTAGGATTACCAAAGGGAAACAAGAGATATGGCGAAAATAGAGATTGACAAAGGAAACATGGAGAACAATGAGGAGGATATTGTCCTTGATAAGGAAACTGACAAAACTGAGAAAGATAACAATGAGAGTGAGAAGCATGAGCATAGCTAGGATAACTTGAAAGGTGACCTTGAAGACAAGAATGTCTATAACAGGAGGAGCCTTGAGGATGATCTCTGTGAGAGAGAAGTCAATGTCAAAAGGGTGGCTTCCATTTCTTTCCTGCAAATGGACAGAAATAAAGAAGAGAATAGCTACAATATGGATAAGTGGATTCATGATGATATAAAGGAGATCAAAGATAATTATAAGAATCTGGAAAATAGGAACGCACTGCTAGAGGAAATTGTTTACAAAATGTGCAATGATGCTACCATGTACCAGCAGGGGAAAAATGTTTTCGATAAGGTAAACAATATGGATACCAAGATCAGTACTATGGTTGACAACAAGCTCAAAAACATTAATGACAAGGTTAACAACAACAAGGCTCTCATCAAAAATCTTACTACTATTAGAAAAATGGGTATGAATAACTCTCTGGATAATCTAAAATCTTTATATACCTTTCTAGAAGGTAATGACAGTGATAAGGCAAGGTAGGAGGAAGATAGCCCTCAGGAAATTCATATTTCAGGCCATGGCTCTAGGACTTGCTCCAGCACTAAAAAGAAAGCCCAAGTCCAGACTAAATATATCAAGAAATTACGGGACTCAATCCAGAGTATGGAGCTGCAGATGGTTGAAGTTTAGATGCCGGAGGATCATTTGGAAGTTGTTTAGCTTTAGTGCTAGAATGTTTTGGGTTGCTGAAAGTTTTTTACTATCTGACTGCTAGAAGCTTTTTGTAGTTAGTTGTTTTGATGTTTTGTAATGTAATTTTTTGTTAAATCTGGGGTTTAGCCCTCTTTTGGTCTTCTATCACTTGTGACAGTTCGTTGTTACCTTAGTCCTTTGTTGTCTATCTTTTGGTGCTATGTAAATGGTTTCGAGGCCCCTTCAAAACTTGTTGTTACCTTAATAAAAAAAAATAATCTCATGCAAGGAAGGACATCATGTTATAAAATATACAAGTCAACAAAGGGATGATGGATCCTTTGGAAAGATAAATAATTGAAAAGAGAACCCTTACCCCCAAATCATGAAGACGAGGAAAATGGACCTATTATGTTTCTCACAAAGAAAGATTTTAATATGACAGAATAGCACCATTTAAAACAAAGAGCACCTATTAAGGTAAGCCACTACTATTACATAGTGTGGAGAAACATAATAGGCAAAGGGAATGTTAAGCACTATGATTATAGTACTATTATCAATAAGATGTTAAATTTGTATATTGACATCATGATATGAGTAAGAAGGAGAAGTTATTGTTAGAATAACTGAGAGGGGGGGTGAATCAGTGGCCTTAATAATTATTCCAAAAGATCCAACCAAAAAATTTATCTCTCAAATATAATACCTTTAGTTATCTTACAGTCCCAATTTCAACAAGATGTATGCCATAACTAAGCTTAACAAATATAAAATGCTCGGTAAGATATACAATTTATCTTTTCTAGACTTTATTGAGTAGCAACAAATAAACATAGTGTTAACCGACCAATCTAGTTTCAATAATGTGTGAAACAAAATATCAAAGAAATGAAACATATACACATTTGACCCATAGATTTTAATGTGGAAACCCAATATGGGAAAAACCACCTAGGACCGGTAACCCAAAATATTTTCACTCTTCTGAAGTGAGCTCGGTGAAGAGCCAACCCTCTTAAAGGTTACAATACACACTATTAAGTGCGACCTTGTTAGAGGATTTAAAACCAACAGTTTGTCTTTTGACCTAGAACTCACTATGTTGTCAACAAGAAAACCTTTTTATACTCATGAGTATCTCAATACAATCAGGATTGTTAAATCCCACTCAGCTAAGAGATTTTCTGAATCTATGGTTAAAATGATACAATAAATGATCTATTCAAAATACAACTTTGATTTGCAAATATTTAGATCTATTGTTAGTCCAATAATACCTCTCTGATCAATATATACTTTAGTTCATTTTCTTTCTTTCTTTATTCTAATCGGTGAATGCTCTGTCCTCTGTTGCTCAGTGTCTGCAGAATTCCTTGGCTATGTTCTTCAACCTATATGATCAGATCTTCATGAAGAGTTATATCTTCACACAAAATATACTCAGCATTCCTCTCTTTAATAATGAATTTCTTGTCTCTTTATATAGACATTATTAGCCACTCAATCTCCTTTTTTTCATAGATCTCTCCTTGATCCGTAAAACTCGCCATGCGTTTCTTTATCCCATAAAGCTCTCCTTTATTTTTATTTCATAAATCTTTCCTTGATAACTGTGAATAAAACGTGCTTTAAATCTCCTTCATTTCTTTATATTAACTGATTATTGATAATAAAATAATCAATCAGTCAATCCCTAAATTGTAGCTCTGCCAGCTAAGCAATTTTGTCATTCTTTAACTCCAGTTATGCTCGGTCATCAACTTCAGTTATCCTCGGTCATCAACTCTAGTTATGCTTAGTTATCAACTCCAGTTATGGTCGGTAACACTTGCTCAGTTATTGTTGTGCTCGGTATACACTATGAACTGCTCGGTGTTCACTATCACTCGGTGTATACAGACTTTTTATATTTTATCGACCACATAAAATTTGTCTCTTTAGATCTTCAAGGTTATGAAAATACGTGTATTAACAATCAAACTATATCAAGTTGACATCAATGACAATACAATACATTAACTGATTTAATGTCTTGCATTCAATTTTGTAGCTTGGTGATCATCAACTTATCATCTTCAAACAATCAGTTATAGCTCATCAGTTCTTGTGTTTTTATTAGGTAAGAAATGAGTGATCAAGTCTTAAAAAGGGTTGTGAACAATATTTTCTTTAGTTTTAAATCTTAAGTATTTTCTAATGCCTTGAGATGGAGGAGATATAGGGACTTATTCCATCTTCCCAATATCTTGTCCACTATAACCTTTCTTAGAAATCATGTTATAGTCAACTTCATAATATGTATTTAATTTGGAAGTTGGAAGTCTTTCATGAGAGATCTATGGAAATTTATTATTTAGTGATGGATAGTAGGAGGATTGATCCCAATACAGATATTCTTAATCCTATCATAATTATGCACATCCATTTTAGTAGATTGGGAAAACAATTCTCATCTTGTTCTTCATCTTTTCTCAATGTTATATTAGGAGATAGATCATGAATGAAATGTATAACATCAACTTGTCTCAAAAATATGTTGATGATTACAAAAATATGTAAGAGATTAAAAAAGATCCAGAGTAATGGGTGTACTAAGATTGACATTTTTGGCTTGTACCTCTTGCACAAGAGTATATTTGTGAGGAGAGGACTCATTATTACTATTTAATACTTCATCTCTAATGGGGAGTTCATTAGTAGGAGTATGCATCTTCCCCTTATTGACAAAAGATAGCCTAGGAGAGACCTACAAGTCTGATTCATCAATGTTTCATCTTTAGGAGATGTTTCATTTAGGTGTAGCAAAGGTTTAGTGTCCTCAAGGAGTTTAATATCATCCTCTTGCTTCAAAATATCCTTATGAGTAAGATTATCTTTACGATAGGTGCAAACATAACTCATTAATGTTAATCCCTAAGTTTTGTTGATGATTAGTGACCTTCACTTAGTCATTTATTTAGGCAGTTTTAGTTGGTTATCACTGTGGCCAAGCTAAAACTATTCAAGGCCAAGCAACATTGTCGAGCAGGAATACAGGTTGCCGAGTTACATCATGTCAAGCTGAGTAGAGTACTTAAGTGTTGAGCGATAGAGATGTTAAGTGCCGAGCAGAACAATTTTTGCATACATGTTAGGATTGATTCAAACTTTGAGGTGAAATGTTTAGGCTAACTTGTATGAGATTTGGGATGACATATGTATGCATTTAATATTTATCTACTAAGTTATTTACACATTTAATTGTTTTATCCTATGTATGGCATGGAGCCAATCAAGAAATTAGAATGCATTGGAGGCATAAATATTAGATCTTGATCATTGATCTAGATCTCGCCAATAGATCTGTAAAGACATATAATATTGCTTCTAACCCTATTATTAAGAGAGATACACAGAGAGAAGGGTTGTTGTGTTCATGAAAGATGAGCAGTGAGTTATTTTGAGAAGAAGCCTAGATCACGCAGAATGACAGAGCAGTGAATAGCAGGGTAAAGACATATCAAATTGTGAGATCACAGAAGTTATTGGAAAGAGCAAATCTATCATCAACATCTGAGTGCATAATGAAGGATCACTACTTGAAACATTCTAACAGGTGCAGTAGGTGAAATATCTTAACAAAGTGGTTCTAACAGACCTACTTTAAATCTCTTAGCTGAGTGCTTACTTTACTGTAAAATGAAATCCTTTCACAAGGTAGATTGTAATGATCTTTAGTTCTTAACCGAACAGACCTTTAACCAGGTATATTGTGTTTTGTAATCAAACTCTTGTAGCCCTAATAGGTACACTTTATTTCTACAGTAGTGAAGATTTTTTGGGTGTCATACCCACCCCAGTTTTACCTATTTTGGTTTCTGGGTTACCAAAATTCTATGTTATGAGTTATACATTTCATGTTGTTGATGCTATCTGATGTTAGATTAAATTCATATATGTATGAATGTGTATCAATTTATTTTAAGTGATTAAGTTTTAAGATCTGATCCACCCCCCCTCTTAGTATCTTGCATTCCCAATATTGTACTTCCAACAATTGGTATCAGAGCACAGTTCTCCTATAAAATATTTTAATTAGCTTGTGAGTACAGATCTTGAGATGGAGGTTTACAAGTTGGGTAAATTCATTGAGAATCAGAAGATCGAGATTCAGATAGCATTACATCAGCTTGAGATAGCGAGATAGGAATTGAAGAAATCATTGACATCTAGGAGATATTTGGCTAAACAAATGAATGATACTCATTATCAGGAAGATGACACTGTAAATCTATTTCAGAATGGAGATTCTACTGATAGCAATGCAGCAATTGCAGATCTACTGGAAAAGAACAATGTACTATGTGAAGAATTCAAAAACTTGTAAAGAGAACAATAAATGCAGACAATAAGACTATGTGAAGTAGTGGAACAAAAGAAGAAAGTTGGAGATGACAAAGCTATGGCAGAAGAAGATAAAAGAGTGATAACTGTCAGACTTGATGAAAGGACACATGATGTGCAAATGATGACAATCAATCAGGTTGACATGGAAAATCAACTTCTACTTGCAAATCAAGAGATTAGTAGGAAAGATATGGAAATGATGAATTTGAGATCTGAGAAAAAAAAATTGAAAGATGACTTGAGATCTGAGAAGGAACTGAATGAAAGGTTGAATAAACCTAATGAATCTTTGACTTATTTTGACAATCTGATGGAAGCATCAAGGAGACCAAAATATTCTTCTAGATTAGGTCACACTGAACCAAAGACATCTACTGAGAAAGGAGAATCATCTAAGAATGGTGAAAGGAGGAATGCAAAGACAAAGAACAAAAAATTTGTTTGCCACCACTGTGGAAAACTAGGTCATACAACAAACATTTGTCAAAGCAAGAAAGGTAAGTCCAATCCTAAACCTAAGTTCAATGGTTGCTATTTTAATTGCAATAAATTTGGACATAAAGCACATGAATGTTGGGCTAAAGAAGGTGATGTACCTCCCAAACCAAGATTCAATGGTTATTATTACAAGTGTCAGAAACATGGCCATAAAGCACAAGATTGTAGATCCAATGCTAAACAGAAATTGACGTCTAAGACACAAACAAAAGCACATAGGAAAGGAAACACTTACAATTAGGATTATAACACAAGGAATATTTTTCATTACTATGAAGAATATGGACATGCACCTAAAGATTGCTTAAAGACACATTTAAGAGGAAAATCTAAGAGTTGGATGAATGGAAGCCTAGTCTGCTTTAGTTGTTTGAAGATTGGTCACACTAAGAGAGAGTGTAGGACAAGAGTACCTACTCCTACTATTGAGGAAATAAGAGAACAGATGAACCAGACATGGGTAAGGAAAATAGAGCTGAGCAGCAGTGAAACTACTAAAGCCGAGGTCACCCAATCCAATGGATCAGGTGATCACATCATCTTTAATTGAGCAATAGAGGTATGTAAGGAACTGAATTTCAAATTCAAATCTTACATCAGTTCCTAATATGTAAATGTTCCAAAGTCCATATTTACATATGTTGAGATGCACCAGGACATGTTTGTCAAAAATGTCGAGAAGAGTTAACTACACTATAGGTGCCGAGTTGGTTGGTCGAGTAAGTTTTGTGATGGCCGAGTATGGTAAGTCGAGTGGTATGCAAGTTGCGTTAGTTGGCCAATGATAGCTGGTTTGCACTAACCTAATAGGAAGAACATTTATTTCTTACCTACCTTGACCTATCGAGTCTATATAAGGATGAATAGTTTATTCTTCATTTTACTTTGTGATTTTTAGTATTCACAGAGTGATCGAAGAAGTTACATAATTGATCTTAGCAAATTTTGTTTTGAAAATCTTTCCAGTGTGTCATCGGCAACCCTAAGGTGAACAGTGCGAAGTGTTACTTGCCGAGGTACCCTGTTCTTCATTTTTGAACCCTAATTTTAGAGATTATGGCTGCAAGTTCTTCTGCACCAGTCAAAGGTATGGAGGAGGAGCTGAAACAAATTAATCTAGTGAGAAGTGATGCATGTGCACCTCCTAACTTTCGAGCCATTCCTGAAAGTGCAATTTTAGGTGATATGAACGGAGCCCTCTCATCTATTCCACCAAAATTACTTATGATCCACGATGTTAGATCTTGTTACATGGTTAAGATTAGTGAAGTAGGTGATAGTGAACTTGGGAAATCCTACAACAAGTTGTGTGCAAATGGAGTTCTGAAAGATGAATTCAAGCATTTAGCCGACAAAGGGTTAACTCATGCCCTAGATTTTCCACCAGAATTCAAGGGTGAATGGATCAAGGTTATTCTAAGTTGAGCTCATAATATGCATATGTGTCTAGACAATGGACCAGTTAGGATCACTAAAGATATTATTCATCGAGTACCTAGATATCTTGTTATCAGCATAAAATGAACAATGAGAGATCAAAGTAAAGAAGAAATAGCAGCTAACACTGGAGCTATCTGGAATAACAGAGGTATGACTATCTCTATAATTAAAGATTTAGAACTTGAATTTAGAGTGAGAGTGATTGCACATAAGTTCTATCAGTCAATCCGAATGGATAGTGTTCCCTGCACAGCTGTGGACCAAGCATGGAATATAGTCAAGAAGAATCACACCTATGACCTTGTCGAACTACAATTGACACAACTAGCTTAGAACCTACTATCGATCAGAAAAGATAAGAGCTCATCATGTAAGTTTGGTTCTTTAGTAGTTTGCATATTCTTCTATGTACAAAAGTCATTTCCTACATTGGGAAATATTGTTTGGAAGAAGGATAGACCTATTACTATGCAAATTAGTGAATGTATTCAGCAATTAGGCAATAATTTCAATAGTATTATGGGAAACTACTTTGTGGAATTCAAAAAGAGAATGAGGTTGAGATCTAGAATTCCTAGTTCACTTGTGGAAAAGAACTATGAAGAGATATGTTTTCTAGTCGATACAGATTACACTTACATCCAGGCTGTGACACCTAGGGTATCATGGCTGGAGCCATTTCCCTATGAAGTTAACATTGATGAAACATCAGAAGCTATCACAACACTCCTTGCAGAGGTGATTGATACAAAAGCAAAGAGATTTGGAAATTATGATGAAGCTAAGGAAAATATATCTATGAATCTAAAGGCAGGAACCATGGAGAGGAAGAGGAAAAAGATTGTGAAGAATCTAAAGAAAATGGTTGGATTGCCGAGTGATGAGGAGCTAGAGGCTGCACCTCTAGGTGAGAATATGTATCTGAAGAAGAAGAAGAAGAAGAAGAAGAAGAAGAAGAAGAAGAAGAAGAAGAAGAAGAAGAAGAATAAGTGAATTTGAGGAAGAGATTTCTGTTAAAGAAAAATGAAAGAAACCAGCAGTAGCCAAGGTAACTAAGCCGAGCCAAGAAAAGCCTAAAGTTACCCCTCACATTGCCAATTGTCCAAGGACAAGGGCATCTGCTACCACATCTCCAGTAGTGCAAACAAAAGAATATGCAAAGAAGGTTGGAGAGAGTAGTTCTAGATCAAAAACAAAATTTGCAACAAAGGCTATGTTGAGCCTAAAAGTAAAGAGACCAAGAAGGAAACTGCATTTGGATGCAGAAAGTGATGAAGAAAAGACTAAAATTGATGAACCCAGCAACATACCAACAACATCATTCAAAAGACCCACTGATATTAATGAGGTATGTGAGAACTTGAGGAATTTTGTAGGGTTATCTGGCTTTAAGTTTATCAAGTATGAGAAATTGAAGGTAGATGATAAGCATAAAGTTTAGGAAGCTCTACAAGATATGATGAGCAATTTCAAGTTAACTCCTGTACAGATAGGAAACAATGTGTTGAGTGAATTATATGATTTTATATCTAGCAAATGGGAATTTTCACTTACTACTGAGAGACAGATTAGACAAGGTACATTATCTAAGGTTATCCCTGAGCTGACTAAGAAAGAAAGAGCTAAATTCATTGAGGAATACAAGCATAAATTTCAACCTAAACTCAGAGGATATGATGTTTTGAAAAATGATATTGAAAGTATAGTACAATAGAGTACAAAGATATGGAAGGAAATCTTTGGATTGATAGCTCCACAAAAGGAGAAAATTGATGAAGGGACATCTAGACAGAAGGATAAAGAAGTGGAAACCACCCCTGCACCACAGAAAACAAAAGAACAAATTACTACTGAGCCTGACAAGACTAGAGCAGAACCAAAAGAACAAACAGATACAGTAAACACTGTTGATCTAACAGTAGACAGTCCAATTGACATCACAATTGATGACTCTAGTAATTTGGATGCCAAGGGTCAAGATGAGCTGAGAGATACAAGTAGGGAATCACCTTTTAAGGATACTAAGGCTGAAGGAGAGAAGAGTATAGAGAAACCCGTGGATAGAGTTGAACAAAAGGAAGCAGAGAAGGAGAAGACAAATGAACAAGAGGTAAATATACAAAATTCACCTATTTTAGAGGTTGTGAAAATAGTTTTAGATAGTGGAGAGGAGATGAGGGATACTAACAATGAGCCTAAAGAACAAGAGGCAATGCAAGTGTTGGTTGATTTACCACACTCTACATCATCCACTCCCACTAGACTTAAAATAGGAGCTATGCTTGATCAACAGGCAATTTTGACTAAATTGAAAGATGCAATGGTGACTACTACTATAACAGGAAAAGGTATTGTAGAAACGAAGCCAAGCAGTAGCTCACTTGAATTTAAGAGGAGGAAAGTTATGAGGAAGAAGTCTCCAATTCTTGATGTCACATTAGATGAAGTGATTGTGATTCCACCATGGGATCCCAATGTTTTATCTTATGAATAAATTGAGACTCTTCAAGAATTAATCAAGAGGAAGAAAAGGCAAGAAGAAATGAAAAGAGAGCAGAAGAAAAAGTAGGTGTTACATGACATCAAAGATATATTTTTAAAAGCTTTTGACATGGAAGATGAAAATCCTCAAGCTCCTATTCTTGAACAGTTAGTTCATATTGTGCAAAAGGTAAATGATGACAATATTGAAGCTAATGAGAAGTTATTACAATGGTCTGAGAGGAAATTTGAGAACAAAGTACTGGAGAAAATCTTAGGAGAGATTGTGACAAAGCAGGTTGAACTTTCTTCTCTTGTAGAAATCTTGGAGGAAGTTGCAACTAATGTTTATTCTTTGTAAAAGAAGTTATGTGATGTTGAATTCTTCACAAAGGATAATCTACAGGCTATAGAGAAATTACAATTAGACTTGAAGTCAACTGGGAGTTCACTAAGTATGGATGCTAGCACTAGCTCCTTACATTTCAACAGATTGACTAATGCACAAAGGAGAATAGCTGAGCTCATAGCTGAAGATGGTCGGATAAGGGCCAAATTGATTACTATTCAGACCAACCTAATACCTCATCTGGAGGTAATTCAAAGAGAACTCTCAGCTAAAAAATAATTGGTTAAGAGAAATGCAGATCTCTCTACTGCAAAAAGTTTAGTGAGTCTAGCTGCCGAGCTAGAAGTCAAATTAGAGGTTATGAATTTTATTAAGGATAGTTGTGACACTGCAATTGCATCCACCTTACAACTTCATAAACAATTTTTGGATAAGTACAATTTAACCCCACCTGCAATTAGTGACAAAAACAAGGGGGAATCTGACAAGGATACAACGTAAGAGGAGCAGTATAGGTATAAATGTAAATATTTTTTTTTGAAGGCATGTATACTATGTAAATTTTTGTATATAGTATGGAGTAAATTCCTAGGGGAATACATTGTGTACTTAGGAAACATTTTGGATGGAATGAATCAAAATGATAAGTGTGTTTTTGCCACTAATATCAAAGGGGGAGATTGTTAATCACTAAGTTTTGTTGATGATTAGTGACCTTCACTTAGTCATTTACTTAGGAAATTTTAGTTGGTTATCACTGTGGCCAAGCTAAAACTATTCAAGGCTGAGCAACATTGTCGAGAAAGAATATAGGTTGCCAAGTTACATCATGCCAAGCCGAGTAGAATACTTAAGTGTCAAGCGACAGAGATGTTAAGTGTCGAGAAAAATAGTTTTTGCATACATGTCAGGATTGATTCAAACTTTGAGGTGAAATGTTTAGGCCAACTTGTATGAGATTCTGGCTGACATATGTACGCATTTAATATTTATCTACTGAGTTATTTACACATTTAATTGTTTTATCCTATGCATGGCATGGAGCCAATCAGGAAATTAGAATGCATTGGAGGCATAAATATTAGATCTTGATCATTGATCTAGATCTAGATCTCGCCAACAGATCCGTAAAGACATATAAGATTTATTCTAACCCTATTATTAAGAGAGATACACAGAGAGAAGGGTTGTTGTGTTCATGAAAGATGAACAGTGATTTATTTTGAGAAGAAGCCTAGATCAAGCAGAATGACAGAGTAGTGAATAACAGAGTAAAGACATATCAGATTGTGAGATAATAGAAGGTATTGGAAAGAGTAGATCCGTCATCAGCATCTGAGTGCATAATGAAGGATCACTACTTGAAACATTCTAACAAGTGTATCAGGTGAAATCTCTTAACATAGTGGTTCTAACATACCTATTTTAAATCTCTTAGTCGAGTGCTTGCTTTATTATAAGTTAAAATTTATTATAAGTTAAAATCCTTTCACAAGGTAGATTGTAATGATCTTTAGTTCTTAACCAAACATACCTTTAACTAGGTAGATTTCATTTTGTAATCAAACTCTTTTATCCCTAACAGGCACACTTTATTTCTGTAGTAGTGAAGATTTTGTGGGTGTCATCCCCACCCCAGTTTTACCTATTTGGGTTTCTGGCTTACCAAAATTTTGTGTTATGGGTTATACATTTCATGTTGTTGATTCTATCTGATGTTAGGTTAAATTCATATATGTATGAATGTGGATCAATTTGTTTTAAGTGATTAAGTTTTAAGATCTAATTCACCCCCCCCTCTCAGTATCTTACTTTCCTAATATTGTACTTCCAACAATTAAGGCCTCACCTATAGAGGGAATGTCAATGAAATTCATGGAATGTGGGGTATAATTGAGAAATAAACATTATATAATCCTCTTACACCAAATGATCCTTAGAGAGCATGTACATTTTAGGAGAAAGATCATAATTATTCTTGAAATCCTCTTCCTTAGGAGAGATATCCTCAAAACAAGTGTTGATAGTGTCTTATTGCACCAAAATGTCCTCATGGATAAGAGATTCTTTAGGAGAGTGATAAAGTGATAGAATCAACACTAAACCAAGAACACATTTATGGAATATATTCATCATGAAACTACTCTAATTAAAAATGAAATGAAAATATTTGTTCTTTTCAAAATAAAAGTATATGCAAAATGCCTCAAATAAGAGATAACAAAGTGAAATTATTATGTCTTTTTAACCAATCCAAGTATATAGATGCACCTAAATGTGATAATGTCATGCAAAAAATAGATTTAAGATGAAAAAAATTATATGTAAGAAGAGTCGGGTTCACCAAAATGTAATGAAAGAAAATAGGGCATGAGAGCCATTCACTAAGAAGTCTGGATAAACTGGGAAGCTCACACCTATCTTGTTTCATACATTGGAAGGAATATGATCTTCTAGGCTCAAGGAGGCTCAAACACTAGATGGATTTAGTGATCCTTCACTTTTTATGGGAGATGACTATGAAAATGAAAATGAAAATGAAAATATGTAGGAGAGTAAATAAGATCCAGAGTAATGTGTATACTAAGATTGACATGTTTGGCTTGTACCTCTTGCGCATTAGTATATTTGTGAGGAGAGGATGCATTACTTCTCTTTAATGTTGCATCTCTAATTAAGAGATCATTAGTAGGAGTATGCATCTTCCCCTTATTGATAAAACATAGTCTAGGAGAGACCTACAAGTTTGATTCATCAATGCTTCATCTTTAGGAGATGTTTCATTTAGGTGTAGAAAAGGTGTAGTGTCCTCAAGGAATTTAATATCATCCTCTTTCTTGAAAATGTCCTTATGAGTAAGATGATCTTTAGGATAGGTGCAAACATAACTCATTAAGGCCTCACCTATAGAGGGAATGTCAATGAAATGTATATAATGTGGGTATCATTGATTAATAAACATGATATAATCCTCTTACACCAAATGATCCTTATAGAGAAGGTAAATTTTAGGAGAAAGATAATAATTATTCTTGAAATCATCTTCCTTAGGAGAGATACCCTCAAAATAAGTGTTTATAGTGTCTTCTTGCACCAAAATCTCCTCATGCATAAGAGATTCTTTAGGAGAGGGATAAAGTTATAGAATCAATGCTAAACCAAGAATGCATTTATGGAATATATTCATCATGAAACTACTCTAATTAAAAATGAAATGAAAATATTTTTCTTTTCGAAATAAAAGTATATGAAAAATGCCTCACATAAGATATAACAAAGTGAAATTATTATGTCTTTTTTACCAATTCAAGTATATATATGCATCTAAATGTGATAATGTCATGCAAAAAATATATTTAAGATGAAAAAAATTATATGTAAGAAGATTCGGGCTCACCAAAATGTAATGAGAGAAAATAGAGCATGAGATCCATTCACTAGGATGTGTGGAAAAACTAAGAAGCTCACACATATTACTTTCATACATTGGAAGGAAGATGATCCTCTAGGCTCAAGGAGGCTCAAACAATAGATGGATTTAGTGATCCTTCATTTTTATGGGAGATGAATATGAAAATCAAAATGAGAAATGTGAGATCTAGTGATATATGAAGAGAGAAATGATTTTTTTCATGTATAGATAGACTGTAGACTAAGAACTTGATTTTGAGACTAGATTGCAGAAGAAAAAAGAATGATTGATTTGTAACCTAAGTTTCATCCCAAAAAAGGAGGTTAGGGGTGACTAGGAGGATCATAGGTAAGGGAAAAACCCAGTTGCCTTTCACCCTACACTTTTGATGAAACAACCATCAAATAGTTGCTCTTGATAATACCTTTCTATAGCTTATTTTACATGGACATGGAAAGGGTTTTCCCAAGTCAAACCCCAGTTTTGGAATCAACCATGAAATCAAATTAAATGTACTTGAAAGGAAAGAATTTTTATATATAGTAGAGGCTATATTTGAGAAAAAATAACTTATACCTTGATGATGCAAATGCTCTTGAAATGGGATCACAAGTGTTGATGCAATAGCATGATTGTACAAAAACCTAAAAGGAAATCATAAATTGGATGCTTGCATGAAGGTTTTTGAAGCTTTCTAGAATGAAGAATACAGTCGGATGAAATAATTTGAATGTTGGATATGCTTGATTCTTTGATTTCTCCTTGAATTCTTAATTTCTTGCTTGAGATTGATGCATTGAATGCAAGCTTTTTTGAAAGCTTACTAAAATGAGGAAGGTAGTTATTCTTGTATATAATACATCTCCATTTCAGCATGGAAAACTCAAAGTAGGTCAACATGGATTTGAGGGTCCCTCCAAAATCAAATGGCCTTACCTGATTCAATTATTTTTGTCATTTATCAAGGTCAAGAGCAACCTAACTCACTCCAAACCTACCCAGTCATCCTTGACTGTCTAATATGGGCTTATAATTGGGTTGGGGGTCCAATTTGATATAGGGATGTAGAAAATATGCGTAAAATCAAGGTGTAATAAGTGGAAATGTATGAGGGAGGCCATACTTGCTAAAATGACACCTTAATAAGCAAGAAATTGTATAGGGTTACACTTTATGATGCTACACTCAT
>MU223538.1:514083-574534 GCA_018584345.1 Thuja plicata
CCCTGTTAGGAGCCAACCCTGTTAAAGGTTACAATAACACACTGTTAGGTGTGACCTTGTTAAAGGATTTAATCACCCTGTGAGGAGTGGCCTTGTTAGAGGTCTTCAACACTTCAATCTAGAAATGATACCTTGTGAGAGGATTTACAAAAGACTATTAAGAGATTTTGATCACTGCTACAATTGTTAGAAAGTAACAATGGATTGACCTGTCTATGTAAGCAACTATCTTTGTTGATTTAGATGTCTGCTTGATTGCTTGATCAACCTCTCAAAAGACATCTTCAAATTCTGGGAGAGTTGTTTTAGATTCTGAAATTTCTTTGTGAAATATTTCTCTTCTATTATTATGGACATGAGGCATGTCTAAGGATAAATATCTTGGAGCATGAGGGTAAATCCTATCCTTTTCATCTCTACATTTACTTATGGATCTCCTATCATGTCCTTGAGGTTTATTATGGACTACTTTCTTGGTATTTTTTGTTCCATCATCACCTCTCTCATCTTGAGAATAATAATCCTCATATACACCCAATCCTAAATTTGCAGCCTCTTCATTCTCTGATGCATTTCCTTCCTGGCTGGGTTGGATTGGATCTTCTACCCTAGTGTTCCTCTTTTTTCTCCAAGTCTGAGGAATACTCCCGTCATTATTCTCTTTCCTTGGTGGACTAGCTCTAGAGGTAGTTGGAATATCACCCTCCAATTTATCTTCAGGATGATTTTTCATCCAGGATCTAGTATTTTTATAACTCATATTTAGAAAGTGTGTATAAAATAATGTTTATCACTTAGCACTATTGTAGAGATTTCTTCGAGTCTCCACCCAACACTGGTTGGGAAAATACAACACTAACTCTTGGTTATATGAATTTTTCAATGAGGAACTTCACAAGACAAAGGATAACAACAAGGGGGCTAAGAAAATATTGACAATTTTCAATAATGAAACATATCCATGGGACAAGAAAAGTGTAACTCTATACTTTCAAAGGTCAACTTACTGGCTTATACAAATAACCAGGCCAAGAGTCTAGCTAAACTTGAAACCTACATTATTTATGACAATTTACTGCTACTCCCCAGTAGATTCATCATTTTGTTGGTGTTTCAAAATGTTTTTATGCTTTCTAAGCTACCAATATACCTATAGATAGATTTTAAAGAGTGTTTAATTCCAAATTTGTTAAATCTAAGGTAATTGGACCAACTATAGGGAAAATACTTCCTTCTACACTTTTGGTTCTGCAAGACCAAGGTGGGTACACCTAATCCAGCTCAACATATATCACTTTACAACTTTCACTGGATATAGAATAGCAAAAAAATGATAAGAAAATATTGAATGAAAACCACTCATTCATTAATTTCAATTATCATGAAGAACATACAACAACCATAAAAATTAAAAGGATTTTGACATAATTTTAGATTTACAAAATATATCCAAACCCAACTAAACAAGTATCACTATAGAAAGTACTAATCTCTGACTAGTTCCTTATGCATTGGGAAATATCTTTTATGCACATATAGAATATAGAAACCAACTAGAGCAATATTTAATTTGATCCTAGATCAAAACTCAGGAATAACAACATACACATAAATAAACTCTATGCAATGAATTAGAAAATTCACAACTCATGAAATAGACACAAAGGATAGATTAAAATCTAGATATTTGTATTAATTATGAATAATCATGTTCCTATATACAAAATGCTTCAAATATACACCACTTCAATAACTACAAAAGACTTGAAACTTTCTATTTCTATTATGACACAATCTACTATATCCCTGACTAAAAACTTGTATACAACTTGATAACTCTATTTTTTCTATCCCCTTCTAAATGATCTTGGAAATCCTTTTATAGAGAAAGGATTGCAAAAAGATTCAGATCATTTAGGCAAAGGACAAAATGATGATGCATTATGAAAGACAAAACTATAACAAGACCAAAAACTAAGTTGTTACAAGATTTCAAATTCAGTTTCTCATTGGACCATAGGGCCTTCGAAACAAATTCAAAATTGTTTTGCCTTTGACAAATGTAAACTTTGTCTTCATTCTTTTAGGTGCAAGATCTACTTTGCAACTGTTGACAACTTCAGGATGTTGAATAAATTTCACCTGTTGAAATAATAGTGGGTTTTTCCTACTTCTTTGATTCATCTGAAGTGTACCTATCCTTCCATCCTGTAAACACCTCATCACTAGGCCCGGGGAAGTTAACAATTTCAACCTTCTTGTTGTTTAACTCATCCCATTCTGTTTTCATTCTCTGAACTTCCTTTGTCCAAAATCCAAAATGAGACTTGATGTTTTCAACTATCTCCATGGTTTGAACAAAAAAAATAGTAATCTCAAGGTGTATGATGTTATTTAGTCTCAAAAATAGTTCATCATCTATCTCTCCCATCCATTTTCCCTTATTTTTAAATTTACCATTTTTCTTGAAGATGTTGGAAAAAATCTCAAAGTAAACTATGGAGTATTCCCTCCTTAATACCTTTTTTCTTCTTTGGATGTTGACTCTTCTTATTTCAAATTCTAAAAAGCTTTTAACAAACTTATAGGTATCCTTTATTAAGTTATCAGCATTATCTTCGGTCTTAGATAAAAATTGAACAAATTTTAAATATGATTTCCTTCATGTCCACTTATCCAAAATTGGCTCCAGAGTAGCCTTATCCTCATCAAAAGAATTTAGAATGCCTATTATTCTATCCCCGCTCAAATAAATAATATTTGGCTCTATTCCCTCAACAAACTAAAAAAAAAAATTTCTCACCTTCTCCTCATATCTCTGATCTACTATAGATTTGGCATGTTTGAAATTTTCAATTTCCTCTTCTAATTTCTTTCTCTTAGCTTTTAGTTTTTCTTTTTCCAAGCTAAGATTTTCTTCTGAGTTAGAAATAGAGGGAACAGGGGAAGGGGAACCTCTATAATAGGACTAGAGGATGAAGGCTCAGCAGGATAATTAGCAATTTTCGTCTAAGGAGATTCTTCAACTGATTGTTGGCCTCTCAATTGTGCAATTATCATGTATTTTTCAATGCCTATTTTCATCTAATTATTATGAGCTCTAAGAATAGTTTCCACTTGAGTCCTAAGATCTTCCTTTTCTTTATGCTCATTTTCTACCACTTTCAGGATGAAATTAGCAATCTCTAAGACTACACTAGATGCTTCCACACTTGAGGTCTCTCCAAATCTCCTTACCATCAGGCTACTAGAATATTCAGCCTTAACAAGTTCATTCCTCTTTCTATTTTCTTCTCTCTTAAGAGAAAAAATAATCAGGGAAGCATGATCTTCACTGAAAACCATCCCTTTAATGGCTTGTTCAGCTTCTTCCTTTGTGTCATGTGCAGGCTTTGTTTTCTTCCTCACAACATCAAACTCAATTGCATCAGCAATGTCCCACTATGGAAGAATAAGGACTCCTGCACTTCTGACCATTTCTCTTCCCTCCTCAGGGTGATCTTATAAAATTTATCTATCATTTCTTTTTTCACTTTAGCCTCTTTAGAATCCATGTCCTTATCTAGCTGATCCTCTTGCATTTTTTGGCATGTCTTTTTAAACTGATTGATATGAATTCTCCAAAGGAATTGTATAAAAGCTCTATCTTTTACAAAGATGTCATCTCCAAATAATTCATCATTAGCAGTAAAAAATCTTCATGGTTCTAGGCTTTTCCATGTATTTTTTGCCCTAGTCTCACAAGCCCTAATGTCTTTGTGCTTAAACCCTTGGTTTAATTTCTTGAAAAATCCTAAAACCCTAAGTCTTTGTGGTAGGTTATATTTCTTGGTTACCTTTTTCAAGGCCACTTAAGTCTTATTATTCATGTTCCACTTTATCTTTTATTCCCTATCTCCTAATCTTGCAATCGAGATCAAATATTCCTTATGATCTGGATTCTTTTTGAGAAAAATTTATCTCTTAATCTCAGAACGGTTGGGAATATGCTCTTTTCATTCAGCGATCTGGCGAAGGCATATCTTTATTCCTTGGTAGGCCTACTCTTTCCTTTATCTCCTAATCTCTTAATACTTGGTGGTTAGTTCTTAACATCTAGAGATCTAGCGAAAAAGGTATGACTTGAATTTTTATGGTTATCTCCTAGTCACATAATATTTTGGTTAAGTCTCAAAAAATCTGGTGATCAGGCGAGGGTCATTGATGATGATTAGATCAGAGGGCTAGCGCTATATATCATAATTTAAGATGGGTCAAGTGAAGTATTTGGAGATTCCTAGATAACCTTTTATCTTTGAATATAGATATCAATCTCTGGTTAAGTAAAGTGTTTAGAGACTCAACGAGGATCATTGATCTTGTTTCAGATGTGCGCTTGGCACTGAATTGCTAGATAAAATCAAATTCAAGCAAAGGATTCAGTGTTTCATAGATACAAGGTTGAGATGTGACAAGATGTAGACACATGTCCAAGAGACTTATAAGATGTGAGGTCATCCCTAAATCTTAGGATAATCGTGGGTTACGCCAGGCAATCGACAACTTAGAGATAGTGTTATCGCTGAATCTCACAATGTTAACGTGGTTAAGTAAAGATAAGTTAATGTGTAGTTTAGTTATTTTGCATTCAATGGTGATTGTTATGCCTTTAAGGGGAACATGATCAATGTTTAATGTTTAATGTTCAAGGAAATGCACCTGCTTGACACATAGTTGTGTTGAGGTCACCTGTTTTGGGTTTTCAAAGGAGGTTAAAGGCAGATAAGTTTGAGAAGATCTAACGGATAGTGTTTTCCCTTAATGGAATAGATGAAGGATCTTTAATTCTCAAGGCATTGTGATTGCATGATGTGTGTCTAGGTTGGTGAGCACAGGTCAAAAAGGAATAGGGATTTCTGAGGGCCACTAGTATTTTTCCACGTGGAGGTCAGTGGGACCAGTGGTTTCAAAGTAGGGAAAAGATAAAGGTAGTACAAATGTAAGTGGATCATGCGGTCGGTGTGAAGCCTCAAAGTGAATTTGATCAGTAGATAGTCATTGAGGTATCACGAAATCCTACCATGTCGCAAGCCAGATCTAAAGTCAGTGATGAAGGACCAAGTAAATTTAAAGCAAGTTTCTATCGATTTGATGGTCGATGCTAAGTCTCAAAGAAAAGATGATCAAGTTTTATCCATGAAGGCATCGAGATAGGGTGCCACCTGTCAGATAAGATCATCAGAGCCTGGGTAACTTAAAGAAGATCTACAAATTTCTTTTAAAGTTATAAAAGGTTCAAATCTTAACCATGGATGTCATGTTTTGCACCACCTATGACTGTTATAACCGGTATTTGAATAATCAAATGTATTTCTAAAAATTTTCATGGTGATGGATTGATATTTTTGTTCCTGGTCATAAACGTGTCAATATAATCTTTTGGATCATACTTGCAAAGTTATAGGATGATGTTAGGGTGGAGATCTAATAGCTATGATATGTATTTATGTGAGAAGCAGTATCTTAGGGTTCTGATCAGATTTGTAAGACTTTTTAACCCTAAAGGACTATTGTTTAATTTCCCAAGAAGTATGGCGGCTACAAATCATATTGCACAGATTGGAGTGAAGAAAGGTTTTTCAACTTGATGACAGGGTAGCTGAATGAATTGAATTCATTTTTCATTGTAAACCCTAACCCTAAATGATCCAAAGCTTGTTCCATCCATGTTTCCTATAAAGGAGTTTTCAAGATCATTTAGTAAGGGATGGAGATTTGGGAAAGTAGAGAGCATTAGTTTTCTTACTTGTTTCCAATGAATATAGCAGATGTACGTCTAGAGAGTATCATTGTAGAACAAAAATTTGCCAATCGTTTGCATTTCTTGCAGTGGCATATATTTTGAAACATTTTAGAATTAAGACTGGATTCCTTGTACTAAATACAATATTTCAGATTTATGTCTCTCCTTGGTGCTTACATGTTGAGTTGTGAATCTTCTAATTCATTGCATGGAATTTATCTATGTATATGTCATTAGTCCTTATTTTTGATCTAGGATCAAATCAAATAATTCTTTGGATATGATATAAGTTCTTTGGGTTTGTCTATAGAAGGATCTTATAAGAAGTGTTTGATCTGAATTATTTTTATTTTTGGTTTTGAGTCCTTGAAAATAGTTAGCTTTTTTGTCCTTTATCTGGACTAAAAATATTACCCATTAGATAAAGCACTAATCAGTAATTACTATTTTCTACATTGATACATATCTAAATAGGTTTGGCTATATTCTGCCCTATCAAAACATCAAAACCATTTCAGTTCCTTTTACATTTTGTGGTTGTTGATTGTTGTCCTATATGATAATGAGAGTTAATGAATGTTTGGTTAGAATTTAGTACTTTCTTATCATTATATGTTGTTAAAATCTAGAGTTATAAGGAGCTGTAAAGAGTTAAGTTTTTATTTGGATTAGGTGTACCCGCCTTGGTTTTGTAGAGCCAGAAGTGCAGAGGGAATTCTTGTCCCTATAATTGGTCTAGTTACCTTGCAGAGCTTTAATACTTGGACCTAACCACTCCTAACATCAGTCTCAAGGTATATTGGTGGCTTCTCAAACCATAAAGGTTTTCAAACAACAACAAAATGGTGACTCTGCTGGGGAGAATCATGTTCCAAAAGTTATAGAGTCATGTTTTACAAAGAAATATTCCTCATGTTTTTTAAAGTGATTCAAGTCTATTTTTTCTGCCATTGCATATTGTTTGAAAGTCCAAAGTTCTTAAAATAAATATTTATACTATCTCACATGTGGTGTGTGGTGAATCCGAGTTCTTTGATTTGCTCCAGTGTGCATGATTGAAGAAAGGCTACAAAGGGAAGAGGTGGAATTGCAGTGATAGCTGAAACACATGTTTGGACTCCTATGATTATGAACTTAGTCAAGAAAGGAATTAATATAAGACCCTATTGGGGTGTGTTGTGAGTTTTCTGATTTAAAGAAGGTTAGAGTTGGGAAGGAGTTCTCAACTAATTCTAAACTTTTCCTCTACAAAGAGGTGGTGACTCTACCAAAGCTTTTGAAGGTGATTTAAAGGTGACTTCAGATCTATGTTTTTGCAGATGCTACAACACATTCAGGAATTTCATTTTTTTTAAATTGTAAATTTTTCCTTATTGAGTGGTTAAGCACTAAGAAAAGGAAAAAGGTGTGATAGAGGTTTGCATACTTCAAGATATGAGTTGCATTTTGCAAAATCATATGTAAGTATTGTACTAGTTAAAATGGGAGACATAGAGGATGGATATTTTTTTTCTATGTCTAAGTATGAAAGGTGTTTGTTAGACCATGAATAGGTTCTTGCAAAAATAAAGATGGTGGAAAAAAAGATGCAAGAAAAAGTCATTATTTTTCTGCAAAGAAGAGTGAGAAAAGGGGAGGAAGAATCTGTAATGATTTTCTATAGGAGGTTTTCTGTTGCAATAAGGAATTTTAATATTCCTTTCTCTCCTCTAAAGGTAGTTTGCGTTAATTTTTTTATGGATCTTTGTTTTCTTGAATCCATTGATTTGTTGGCCTCCTCTAGGATAGAAATTTTTGAATGGACCATGAATTGGATAAGAAAAGATGAAATTTTTGAATCTAAGGATGCACATAAGGTTGTGCCTAGTGATGCTCCTGCTCAATATGAGGCATAAGATATGTGTAGTTAGCAAGGAGATAGTGATTTCATAAATGAAGATGATGCTTGTGACTGCATGTCAGAAGTGGGTGAAGATGATAATAGTGGTCCACTTCATAGTGAACAGATTTCAAATTTTTTATCTTGTGAATATCTCAGATATTCAGGGAGGGATAGATCTGAATCCTCACACCCAGCACACATTGCTTTTGATAGATAATATGAATCATATGGTCTTGATTTTGACATGTGTGTTTCTGATTCCCCTTGTGCTTTTGCATCATTTGGATACAACAAGATTTAATATGATGTATTGGATGGTGAAAGCATCTGTGTTTTTTCAGATTCAAAGGATGAAGATTTTCCTGGTTTGATCTTGAGTACTGATTGGGATAGTTGTATGGATTGTGAATTTGTTTTAGATTCTCAGTCATTCATGGAACCATTTTAGGATGGTCTTTGAGTTGCTCAAGATGTGCAGATGACTGGTGAGTATGTGATGTGTGCTCTCCCTCCAACAAACAAGATGATGGTTTGTATAAGGTTGATCATGAACAAGTAAGTTCTTTAGGGAACTTTGATATGGATATGCAAACCAGTGACAAGATACAATATGATGACTCTAGCTATATGGCAGAGCATGCATGTCTTTCTCAGCTAAATAATGATTCTCCAAGATGTGGCATGGAGCTAGAAAATGATGAACATTGCATTGGGTCTAATTTATTTCTACAAAATGAATGCAACATACATATGGCACATGATTTACATTTTCTCAATCTACCTGGTTTTCATATAAGCTCAAATGATGGATATGGTGATAAATTTTTATGTGTTGAATTATTGGTATATAACAGTAGGTCTGATCAGACATATGAAAGTGGTTTTTTCAGCTTTCTTTCAGTACAAGGAGAAGAAAACTTTTTTTATGACAGAGGCATGCTAGAGGCAGAATTTTGAAGATGGCTTTAGGTCATCAGGCTTGGTTTGAATTCTTTCAAATTAGTGAATAAAGTTTTAGAGGTATCGATCTTTGCTAGTAGTAAGTTTGTATATATTTCCATTATTTTAGTTCTCCGTTTTTGGTATGTTTCCTTTTTGTTAGTGTTCTTCTTGTCCCTAAGATCCTAGAATCTTTCTATGCCTATGAGAGCCATGTATCCCCACTCGGAGCCATTGTTAGCACTATAAAAAATCTTCATGGTTCTAGGCCTTTCCAAGTGTTTTTTCCCTAGTCTCGCAAGCCCTAATGTCTCTATGCTTAAACCCTTGGTTCAATTTCATGAAAATTCCTAAAACCCTAAGTCTTTGTGGCACGTTATATTTCTTGGTTACCTTTTTCAAGGTCACTTAAGTCTTATTAGCCATGTGCCACTTTTTCTTTTATGCATTTTCTCCTAATCTCACAATCGAGATAGAATATTCCTTATGATCTAGAGACTTGGTGAGGCATGTTTATCTCTCAATCTTAGAATGGCTAGGAATATTCTCTTTTCATTTAGAGATCTAATAAAGGCATGTCTTTATTCCTTGGTGGGCCTAGTATTTCCTTTATCTCCTAATCTTTTAATACTTTGTGGTTAGTTCTTAACATCTAGAGATCTAGTGACAAAGGTATGAATTGAATTTTTATTTTTATCTCCTAGTCTCATAATGTTTCATTTAAGTCTCAAAAAATTTGGAGATCTAGCGAGGGTCATTGATGCTGATTAGATTGGAGGGCTAGCGCTAGATCTCATAATTTAAGCTAGGTCAAGTGAAGTATTTGGAGATTCATAGATAGCCTTTTATCTCTGAATCTCAAGATCAAGCTCCGGTTAAGTAAAGTGTTCAAAGACTCAGCGAGAATCATTGATCTTGTCTCAGATGTGTGGTTGGTGCTGAATCACCAGATAAAATCAAAGTCAAGAAAAGGATTCAGCATTTTAGAGATAGAAGGCAAGGATGTGACAAGATGCAGAAACATGTCCAATAGACTTATAAGATGTGTGGTTTTCGCTGAATCTCAAGATAAATCATGGGTTAGGCCATGTGTTTGGCAACTCAGAGATAGTGTTGTCATTGAATCTCGCAATAAGACTAGGGTTAAGTAAAGATATGTTAATGTGTAGTTTAGTTATTTTGCATTCGACAGTGGGCATTATGCCTTGAAGGGGAAGATGATCAATGTTTAATGTTCAAGGCAATGCACCTACTTGACACATAGTTGTGCTGAGGTCAAAGGAGGTTAAAGGCAGATAATTTTGAGAAGATCTAATAGACGGTGTTTTTCCTTAATTTTAGTGATGAAGGATCTTTAATGCTAAACACATCGCGCCTGCATGATGTGTGTCTAGGCTGGCTAGCACAGGTCTGAAAGGAATAGGGATTTCTCAGGGTCACTAGTATTTTTCTACATGGAGGTCATTGGGACCAATAGTTTTAAAGTAGGGAAAAGGTAAAGGTAGTGGAGATGTAACTGGATCATGCGGTCGGCGTAAAGCCTCAAAGTGAATTTGATCGATAGATAGTCATTGAGGCATCACGTTAGCCTACCATGTTGCAAGTCAGAGCTAAAGTTAGCGATGAAGGACTAGGTAAAGGTAAAGCAATTTTCTATCGATCTAACAGACCGTGCCAAGTCTTGAAGAAAAGATGATCAATTTTTATCCATGAAGGCATCGCGATAGGGTGCCAAATGTCTGATAAGATTGTCAGAGCCTGAGTAACTTAAAGAAGATCTATGACTCACTTTTAAAGATAGAAAAGGTTCAAATATCGACCGTTGTTGCCATGTTCTGCACCACCTATGACCATTATAACTGATATTTGAATATTCAAATTTATTTCTCAGAGTTTTCATGGTGGTGGACTGATATTTTTGTTCATGTTCATAAATGTGTTGATCTGATCTTTTGGGTTGTTCTTTCATAGCTATAGGATGATATTAGGGTGGAGATCTAATATTTTCAAAGTTTATTTATGTGAGAAGTGATATCTTAGGGTTATGATCAAATTTGTAAGACTTTTTAACCCTAAAGGACTATTGTTTAATTTCCAAAGAAGTATGGTAGCTACAAATTAGATTGCACATATTGGAGTGAAGATAGGGTTTTCAACTTGATGATAGGGTAGTTGAATGAATTTAATGCATTTTTTGTTGTATACCCTAATCCTAAATGATATGAAGCTTGTTGTGTCCTTGTTTCCTATAAAGGGATTTTCAAGATCATTTAGTAAGGGCTAGAGAATTGGGAAAGTAGAGAGCATTAGGTTTCTTACTTGTTTCCAATGAGTATAGCAGATGTACATCTAGAGAGTATCATTATAGAATAGAAAGTTTCCAATATTTTTCATTTGTTGAAGTGGCATATGTTTGGAAACATTTTGAAATTGAAACTGGATTCCCTATACTTAATTCAATATTTTTTATTTAAGTCTCTCCTTGGTGCTTACCTGTTGAGTTGTGAATCTTCTGATTCATTGCATGGAATTTATCTATGTATATGTCATTAGTCCTTATTTTTAATCTAGGATCAAATCAAATAATGCTTTGGATATGACATAAGCTATTTGAGTTTGCCTATAGAAGGATCTTATAAGAAGTGTTTGATCTAAATTATTTGTATTTATGGTTTTGATTCCTTGACAATAGTTAGTTTCTCTATCATGTATCTAAAATAAAAACATTTCCCAATAGATAAAGCACTGGTCAGTAATTACTATTTTCTACATTAATACATATATGAATAGGGTTGGCTATATTATTCCCTATCATAAAATCAAAACCATTTCAGTTCCTTTTACATTTTGTGGTTGTTGGTTGTTGTCCTACATGATAATGGAGATTTAATGAATGTCTGGTTAGCATTTAGTACTTTCTTATCATTATCTGTTGTTAAAATCTAGAGTTATAAGGAGTTGTGAAGAGTTAAGTTTTATCTGTATTAGGTGTACCCACCTTGGTTTTGTAGATCTAGAAGTGTATATGGTAGTCTTGTCCCTATAGTTGGTCCAGTTACCTTGTAGAGATTTTATACTTGGAGCTAACCACTCCTAACATCCGTCTCAAGGTATATTGGTGGCTTATCAAAGCATAAACATTTTCAAACACCAACAGCTTGTTTGGTGATAGGGTCCACTTCTTTTACAGCAAAATCTGCTATAGTTAAATCCATCTTGGCCCTCTTGGGTGCTTCTAGTATCCCCTCTTGAATCTCTTGATGGGTGACACATATTTTCCCCATGCTTCCCATTTGTAGCAATTTCTTTGCTACTCCTTGTTCATCAAAATACAATGGAGATTGAGAAGGTGAACACATATCTCCCATCTATTGTGTATCTTCTTCTATTTTCTGCCTCTTTGGAGAAGGGCAAGACTCAAGATCAGTTTCAATAGGTCTCTTCCCATTTGAGTTGGAAGGCTCCTCAACATGTACTTTCTCCTCAATCCTCTTGGAGGAAGAAGTCACATTTTGCATTCTATGACCACTATGGGATGTATTTCCCCTGGGATTCACCATAGTGTATCCTAATCTTTGGTGGAAAACATACTCCCCTGGTGGTACAAGTCTAGCAAAGGCTAGCTTGATTAAGACAATTTTATCTTTGTCAGGCTATGACTTGATGACAACATCTTTCTTCTGATTCAAAGTCTGCATAAAGCCTTCAAAATTCTTCATTAGAATATCAATTTTCCTTTCAAAAGGCTTGAGGTCCCTCAATGGATCATAATCCTGAACAAAATCTTGTACAAAGGCAAGAATCTTCTGATACACTAGCCATTTTTCCTTCTTAACTTCTTATTCTTGCAATGTGAACTCATTCCTAATAATGTCTTGAGGAAAATGGAAATGGTGGTCCATTTCTATGCACCTAGTGTTCTTATTGAACATATCACTCAAGAAACCCTCAGGGTTAGCACACCTTGCCATTGATGTTTCTAGTTTATAAGGCTTTAGAACCTTATCCATGTGCACCCGTCCACCCTTGGTAATAAAAATTTGTGGGCAATAGTAATAGTGGAAAAGATAGAACCCATGTTCTTCCCAGTTAATGGAATCTCTTGTAGACCACCAATTTGTCTGATAATCTCAGCAATTCAAACCTTCAATAGAAATTGGTAAGGAAGTAGATATGGAGTTTCCATGAAATCATATACTCTGAAAATAGTTGAAACATGATACAAGATGATATCCCCCTAGTTATGCACAATTTTTATTTCCTTAGCATATTTCTTTGGTCTTATGAAAGACAACAAAGCTTTTAGAATCCTAGGATTCGCAAGAAATAAAAGGTCTCTAAGCCTTGTAGCAAAGCATCTATCAAAAGAATCAAAGATGGAATCTTCTCTATCCCAATATAACTCCAAACTCTATAATTGAACTGGCATTTCCTCACCATCATTCATCCTCATCAGATCCATTTCTTTCTTAAAATAATTTGCACCTTTGTATAAAAACAAGTGCATCAGCATTGAATAACATCTAATTTGTTTATCCACCTTTGATTTTTGAATACCAATTAGGTCATTGTGAATTAAATCAGAAATAAAAGGTGCAAAGTCAAAAATGACAGCAAGATGAGGGTGAAAAATTTGAACCATCATGAACATATAATTAATAGGCATCACTACTTCTACATCTTCTCCAAAAATTTGACACAAGGCCCAATACATACCCTTTGCCTTCAAATTGAAGTTATCTAGTTTAATTGGATCTAGGTTATTAGGACCTACTACACTTAATCCTCCAATATTGTCAAAATATTCCCTCAAAGTTCCAATCCTGAGATAATCTCTTTGGGCTTTGTACACTTCCCTAAAAGATTCAAAATTTATTTCTTCAAGATAGGCAGAGGGATCACTCAAATGGAAAACTTCACGAACTTCATCACCAGTGATTCTTATCAGAGGGTTATAATCTACATCTCTCACCACCCTAGCCACTAGATCATAATTATTTTCCACTTGGAGTAGGATGTCAACATCCATGAATACATTTAGAACTACTAGTTTCCCCACATCAAATTGCCAAATATTACTACCGGGAGCAAAGGAATTTCTTTGAGAAAAACCTACTTTGAATAGAGATAAAATAGATACACTAATATCTACATCCCTAATCCAATGACCTTATTCTTGCCACTATATTTGAAGATGTCAGACCCACAATCTCAGATGGACACTTGTCATCATTCTGTGATGTCGCTATTAGTATTTTTGGTTCATCTTTCCTTCAAGGCATTATGCATGTCATTAGATAAAAAATAAGCTACTCGACATCTTGTGATAAATAAAACACAATGGGGACTTAGGACTTAGGAAAAATTTAAATATAGATCCCACTAGGAAACATGAATTAGAAGGAAAAGGCCCCGCTTATGAAAACTTAAGACACATGATATAAAACAACTTAAGTGGGTGAAAAATTAATGCATAAACATAAAGACATAGGGGACTTAGGAATTTTGAACCAAAAGGTAATCGAGGGTTTGATAAAATGACAATTTAGAGCTTAAGGACACTTAAAATGAAAAGGAAATCAGGGAAACACATGAAAGTATAATATAGAGACTTACACCAGGAAAAACAATTTGCAGTCCTAACATGCGCCACAAGATACAACATAGATTTGACAAGACAGTCAAATCATCTAACATATGTCATTAACTATTCTAGCAATTGCACTATTATACTTTAACTTATCACAACTTCCCCATAAGATCACTTCAGTAGTAGCAGTCATGCATTAGACATTTAGAGACACTCCTAAGTCTCCCATAAAGATACCAACCATTGAAACTCACCACAATCCTTCATTCATCACAACTATTCTTGGTAACATACTAAGAACACAAAGTCAATAATTGACATCAATGGAAATATAATATCTGATCATCATGTAATCAAATCTAATCATGACATCTCCAAAACTCACTTACCATCACTATATCAGATATGCCAAAAATTTCCTCCTTTGGCTTTGATGGAAACATTCACTTCCTATTGATGGTAACACTCTCTCCAACATACTCAAATGCATCCTTAGGTAATGGTTTAGTGAAAATATCAGCAACCTGCTCCTTAGTTAGCACATACTCTAACCTCACTTCTTTTTCCTATACATGTTCTCTAAGAAAATGATATTTGATAGTTATATGCATAGTCTGAGAGTGCATCACCAAGTTCTTTGAAATGTTAATAGAACTTGTATTGTCACAATAGATAATGACTGGTTCAGTTACCTTCTCCTGAATTCCTTCCAGAATATTCTTGATCCATACTACATATGTACAATTGATTACATCAACAACATACTTAGCTTCATTTTTTTATTAAGATATATAATTATTCTTCTTTCTTGTCCAAGATACAATCCTTTCACCAAGAAAGAATGCACCTCCACTTGTGCTCTTTTGATCATCAACATTACCTACACAATCAGCATCAGTAAACACATTCATAGAGAAATCACCTTTCTGTCTATAACAAAGACCATAATATTTAGTCTCCTTAAGATATCTTAAGATTCTCTTTACTGTAACCAAATGAGATTCCTTAGGATTAGAAGAAAATATTTCCACTAATCCAACTACCTATTCTATGTCTGGTCTTTTATTACTACATAATAGCTTACCAATCATGGACCTATAAAATGTCTCATCCACCTCTTTATAATAATCTTCCTTTGATAGTTTGAAACTGGTTACCATAGGGGTACCAACTGGTTTTGAGTCTTCTAACCCAAAAGTCTTCAATATTTCCCTTACATATTTGGACTAACTTATGTAGATACCATCTTTTATCTGTTAAACCTATAATCCAATAAAGAATTTAATCTCATCGATCATAGACATCTTGAATTCGTTCCTCATCTCATCTACAAATTATCATCCCATTTATTCGTTTCCACAAAAAATGATATCATCTACAAATATCTCGGCAATCAGCAACCTGTCATCTTTCTCAATCTTCAAAGACACATTACTGTTATCAATTGTCCTGATGAAACCAATCTGAATCATATATGAATGCAAATGTTCATACCATGCCCTAGGTTCTTGTTTCAACCCATACACATATTTATGTAATTTGCACACCGTGTTCTTACCTTCTGAATTAGCAAATCCTTCAGGTTGTTCAATATATACCTCTTCTTCCAAAACACCACTAAGAAAAACTGACTTAACATCCATTTGGTATACATTGAGTACTTTATAAGAAGCATATGCAAGTAATTATATTCTTACACCTTCAAGTCTCACCACAGGTGAAAATGTTTCACCATAGTCAAGGCCTTCCTCTTGTGCATTTCCTTTGCAAACTATTCTTTCCTTGTTCCTTAACACTTCACCTATCTCATTCATCTTATTTCTGAAAAATCCACTTTGTACCAATCACATTCCTATCTATCAGTCTGGGCACTAATGTCCAGGTATTGTTCTTCTCAATTTACTCCAATTCTTCTTTCATAGATTTCACCCAATCTTCATCTTTCAATGCGTCTTTCACTATTTTAGGTTCAACTTCAGATAACAAACAAGTACCTTCTCTTTCCTTCCTTCTTGTTAACATACCATCATTTTTGTCACCAATAATTTGATCAGGGGAATGGTTCAACTTTACATACTTTGGCAATACTAGTTCAGTTCTAGGAGTTTCTTCTACCGTTGGTACTAGTTCCTCTTCATTGACTTGTATATCCTAATTTTTAGCATCTTTCTCCACCGGTTGTACATAAGTAAACCCATGATATTATTTGGGTTCCTTCATGCTGGATTCATCAATTTTCTTAGAAAAATCATCTATTCTTACACTGGCACTTTCCTCTATGTTATTGGTTCTCTTGTTCAAGCACTTGTAGGCTTTTCTCTTTGAGGAGTATCCTAATAATATTGCCTCATCACTTCTTGGGTAAAAATTTCATGTATTTTCATCTCTTCTTATGTAGCATTTACTCCTAAATTTTTTGAAATAACTTACACATGGTGATCAACCATACCACAACTCATGGGGATTTTTGTTTGTACCTTTCTTCAACCGAACTATGTTCAATGTGTAAATATTAGTTCTCACCGCTTCTCTCCAAAATGTATGTGCAACACCCTTCTGAATCATTAATATCCTAGCACAATCAATGATAGACCTATTTCTTCTTTTAGCAATACCATTTTGCTGAGGTGTTCTAGGAGCTGACATTTGTCTTCGTATTCCCTATTCTTCACAATATGTAGTAAATTCATGAAGTAAACTCGCATCCTTTTTTCAGATCTAAGACATTTTAGGGTCTTACCAGTCTCCTTCTCCACTCTGGTTTTGTAGATCTTAAACATGTGAAAAGCTTCAGATTTATCCCTTAAAAATATAACCCACATTATTCTAGAATAATCATCAACAAACAACATGAAATATCTATCACCATAGTAACATCAAGTTCTCATTGAACCATATAGCTCGGTATGAACCATATCCTAAATACTTTCAGAAGAATAATTTTTACTGATGAAACTAGAACTAGTTGACTTCCCAAGTTGACATTATTTACACATTACATTGTCTAGTTTCACTAGGTTAGGAAAACCTCTCACTATCTTCATCTTCCTAAATTTGATCAGGTTATCAAAATTTACATGACAAAACCTCTTATTCCATAACCAAAAATATTCTACCTTAGCAATTAGACAACTCTTAATAGTAGAACTCAGATGGAACAAGTTACCTTTAGTTTTTTCACTGGTAGCAATCAACTCTTCTAATTTTCCAATAATCCTGCAACTACCTCCATTGATATTCAATCTATACCCTTTGTTATTCAGCTGAGCAACACTTAAAAAATTCTATCTCAAACCATCAACCCAGTAAACATCATCCCAATTTTTTTTTCATTCAAAGAAATAGATCCTTTACCTTTAAACATATAGGGAGAATCATTCTCAAATCTCACCAAGCCTCCATCGCATTCTTCCATATTGATGAATTTTCTTCTATCACTGGTCATATGATGAGTGCACCCAATGTTAATAATCTAGTTACCACTATGATTCATGTTAGAAACCAAAGATTTATCAACTTCTTATGAGGGTCATTCCTTTATTGCAACAAACACAATTTATTCTGCATATCTTCCACCACATTCCTCGTCGGTAACACCTTCCTCAACTAGGTAGCATACTTTCTTATTTTTTATCCTTGAATCTTCTTAGCTTCTCCTTCCTGTCATTATCATGACATCTACAATAAATATGTCCAATTTTGTTACATGCAAATCACTTCAAAGGTAACTTACCCTTATATTTACCTTTCCCTCTAGGAACCCTTCTACCAAATAAAGCTTCCAATTCCTCCTTATCTCTTTCTTCAAATAAGATAGATTCATAATCATTAAAGTAACATATTGAAGAACTATTAGACATCTCCTTTCCTTTCCTAGATGCTGCAGGAGTCAATGATGACTTCAAAGAAGCTTCAACTTTAGGCATACTATTATCATAATTGTTTAACTCAAATTCAATTAATTTCCCTATTAATGCATCAAGAGTAACAATAAAATTTCCTAAAGATCTAAACTCTTGTATAGTTGAAACCCTAATAGCATAATAAGGAAATAAAGTTCTAAAAAAAATTCTTACCACATCCTCCTCAGGAAGATTACCACCTGCACCTCAGATAGCAACAATAACTTCTTTGATTCTCTGACTGTAATGCTCAATGTTCTAAGTTTATTGCATCCTCATATCAACATAATTTCCTCTCAAACTATCAACTTTTTCCTTTTGCACATGTAGATCTCCACCATAGATGGTTTTAAAATTTTACCACATCTCATTAGCAGTATCCAAGTCTTTGATAACAACATACTCTACACCAAAGAGTACTAGCATAGCTTCCATAGTGGCATCGTGTTCCAACCTTTCCTTCAACTAATCTATAGTCAGGGTTCTTGAGGTGACAATATACTTATTAACTACATGATTCCAATATTGATCACCCGTACCTTTAAGATAGAGCTTCATCTGACCGCACCATACTAGATAGTTATCTCTTGTGAATTTAGTACCTTCCTTTCTCATCATATCTATTTCTTTAGCTTAATTTGTTAAGCTTCACCATAATAGAGGACCAAATCTCTGATACCAATTGTTAGTCCTAAGGTTAGATTACTCAGAGGGGGGTGAATTAGTGATCTACCAATTAATCCAAACTTCTCTAGCTTAAAACTTAAACTAGCATTCATAAGATTAACCTTAATAATAGCATATGAAAGTCATAAGCATCCAAATCCATCCACAAAATTAACACACATATTTATCTCATGGAAACCCAAATAGGGAGAAAACCACAATGGGGATTAGTACCCACTAAATGATGTACTCTTTTGAAGTACACCATATGAGGAGCTTAACCCTGTTAGAAGTTACAATAGCATTGTTAGGTGCTACCTAGATAAGGAATTTACCTTAGGCCTATAAGGAACTCTTTACTAGCTTGATTGCAACATGCACCTTACACCACACTTATTCAACACATGATCAACACTTTTAACCTTCAACTTCATCCATTATAAACTAAAATTTTAAGTTCTCCACCTTAATCAAGACCTAAATTATAATTTAAAGACATTTCGCTCAAATCTAGTATGCCACACAACAAAATTAAATGCATAAAACATTTTTCCAAGACCGCGTCAACCAATACAATAATTTACATAGAATTTGGTGTCAAGGAGTCAAACACATTTTGACCAAACACAAGCTTCCTCAAGAATATTCTCCACATGCTAGCATCAATAAATGTGATGCTATATAATCAACTCCAATCATGAAGACATGTCACTAGCTCGTGACTAACTCAATAAATTCCACCAAAACCTTAACACCAATTATCAATCAAAGATTTATCACCTATCACTCAAGAACACAAATATTGTAACATGTTGAAGACTTTGTCTCTGCTCACCAGTTACCTATCATGCACATCGGTCACTCAAATTAGTTGTGGTCACAACTATAGCATCTGAATATTGTTGACCACCATATCCCATGACCGCACCACAATATACAACATAGATTTGACAAGACATTCAAATCAGATAACATCATTCATTAGTTCTAGAAGATGCACTATTATACTTCAACTGATCACAAATTTATCATAAGATCACTTCAGTAGTAGCATTCAGGCATTAGACATCCAGAGACACACCTACGTCTCCCATAAAGATAGAGACCACTAAAACTCACTGCAATCCTTCATTCATCACAACTATGCTTGGCAACATACTAAGAACACAAAGTCAATAATTGACATCAATGAAAACATAATATCTGATCATCTTATAATCAAATCTAATCATGACATCTCCAAAATTTTCTTAGCATCACTACATCAGATATGCCAATAGAACCAATCCTCGAGAGGATAATATTATTAATTTCCTCCCTTCTATAATTTTAATGTTAGCACATTATGATCCTAATCAAGTCAACATTATTAAATATCCATTTCCTTCTTCACTTATTCTTCCAATACAAACAAAAAAACCTTCAAATCTTCAAGGTGATGATTGGGAGACTTTAGACTTCACACCAACCTTTTGTAGTAAAGACAAAAGTCTTGAATTTGACAACCAAACATCTTATTCTGAAATATGTATGGATATTGATTAGGTCTCTTTGAATTTTAACCCAATTCCATCTAAGGTAGACCCTTATATTTGTGATACATCAAACATTCCTGATGGACATGGTATAGGATGTGTACAACAAAGCACTGAAACTCATGAGAAATCTACATCACATTTTTAAAAAGAAACTCTGGGTTTCTAGCCTTCCCATTTGTCCAATCAATTTATAAATTATTTTCTTAATTTATCATCACAACAAGATAATATTTTTTTTGAGCTTCTTAAATCCAACTTGATAAATCTTCCTTTGAAAAATAAATGAAAAATTAGCAACCGCAAACAAGACAATTCTTCCATTTGAATGTATCATCAAATTCATGAAAATAAGAATAATGAATGTTATAATTTGAAGTGTAAAGTTCAAGAATTCATTGATTGTGGTATGTTTCAAATGACATGTAACAATGAATGGATCCTTTGTCATGATCATTCTAAATAACATCTATGATCTTATTATGTTTCTCCTCATTATGTGTCATTGATATTTTATCCTTTTAGGGCACATTTTCATTTATGGTGGTGGAATTTTAGGTTCAATCATACTTTGTGAGAAACATAATAGTCCTTATTCCTTGTCTCCTCACTTGGGGGAAATGGTACTATTTCACTCTACTATTTATCTCAAGGATCCATTTTCTCCTTTTTTTGATTTGTTTCTTTTATAACATAATATCCTTTATTGCATGGATTTGTTGTTTTATGTGAGGATCTTCTCTTTTTCATGATATTTACATCTTGAGTTGTAACCTTATGATTGTTTGAAAGTGCATGTCTATTATAAGTAAATTTTCACTTAGGGAGCATAATCTATCATCTTTGGTCAAGTATCCCCTTACCTAGCATTGGGGAAGGTTTGTATAATTGATCCTCCTTTCTCTTTTTATCTTCCTTTCCAATAGATACAAATCAATTATGGACTTGAGTCTTTTATAACATGATGTCCTTTCTTGCATGGATTTTTTTGTTTTACGCAGGGATCTTCTCTTTTTCAACAGATTTACATCTCGATTTGGAACCTTATGCTTACTTGAAAGGGCATGTCTATTATAAAATATCTATCAATTAGGGTATATAATGGGTTATCTTTTCCCTTTCCTTCACTCTAGGGGGGAAAGGTTTCATTTCTCAATCTCTTATTCCTTTCTAAGGATTCACTTTCTCTAGGTTACGTGGTCTTTGTTTATCACATGATATCCTTTCTAGCATAGAGTTGTTTTTTTACATAAGGATCTTCTCTTTTTTAGGAGATTTACATCTTGAGTTACAATATTTTACTTTCTTTCAAAGTGCATGTATATCCTAAAAACAATACCCTTACTTTGGGTCCTTAAAGTGTGTTTTTGATTGCGGTAAGTGCAGGTTTTGAAGGGACCTCAAAACCCTATAACAAAGCAATAAAAAGATAGAAAATCTAGTACTAAATGACAACAATATGTCACAATAGTTGATAGAAACCAAAAAGGGCTTTACCCCAGATTACAAAGTGAGAAACATATCCAAAAAAAGAAACACCCTAAACAAAAAGACAACCAGAGATACAGGCAGAAAAAACCTCCCAGAAATAGTCTTAGTCCAGCATTTTGACAAAATCTTCAGACTCCACCATCTGATTCTAAATATTCTGAATCAAATCTCTCAGATTGGTGATGTCTATAGCTTGGGCTGCAGATTTCTTTCTGGTGCTCGATCTAGTTATGGAGTTGGGGCCTAATGGATGGATATCTTGTTTTCCATCTTCATCATCATTAGCTTTGTCAGTATTATTCCATTCCAGAAAAACATACAATGCTTTCATATTTTCAACTATTGTTTTCATACCCGCGTTAGTCATGGTGATCATCTTCTTCATCATGCTGTCATTGTTGTCCACTTTCTCTATGACCGGTTTTATTGTGTTGTCAATAGCATTAGAGATCTTGTCTTCCAGCTTAGTAGAGTTATCAATTACCTTCTCAAGAACATTATTTCCTTTTTGATGCATCTCAGCCTCATTCTGCATTTTTTTGATGATCTCCTCGAGCAGAGAATTCCTAGCCTCCAAATATTTAAGCCTAGTGCGCATTTCCTAGATATCTTCATGAACCCACTTATCAATATTATATCCATACATGGCTTTGTTTCTCCTGGCTTGCAACACACTGATAGTAGTGACTCTTGACCTTTAAATCCTGGTCCCATAGATCTTCCTCTATGCTTTTTTGATTTTGCATTTTCTCTCCCATCTCATTATTATCTCCCTTAGGACTCTCAAGAGGAGTAGAATTAATCCCGCAGTCTGCATTATCATTGTGTTCTTCCTTATCTAGTCAAAAATATCATTGTCGACTTGGGTTTCCTCTTCCTTACACCCCAAATTTTTAGTGATAATTTCCTCATCAGTAGTATTGATAGTTTTTTCACTCTCAACTTCCCTTTTCTCAAGGTCATCAGCATACTCCTTCAGAGTATTATCAAGATTGTCCACTTTATTTTTTATCTTTTTCTTTATCATTCTCCTTTTCCTTGCTATCATCAACAAAATCCTTTTGAGTATTATCAATGTAAGCTTCCATAATGTTGTTAATTTCGTCGGTGACCTCCTCAAGGATTTCCTTATCAAAGTCATTCATTGCCTTAACAACAGGGTTTTTGTCCACTTTCATACCTTTATATGGTTCCATTTTAATGAGAGTAACATAATCATAGATTTCTCTATTACTATGTTCCCCTTTTCCCTTCTCTTCTTCCTCAGAGGAAATATATTCTAGATTGTCCTATGACTTCATAGCTTCTAACTCATCAAAAATAGAAAGCTTGGTGTCAATTTTTACAGGGCTCACCTTTCGAGACTTTTTACTCAAAGCAGTGTTGGCTTTCTTCCCGGAGGAAATTTTAGAGCATTTTATTTTTGTGTTACTAAGTTGATTGGGAATCGACTCAGAAATATGATCTCTGGCATACTCTGTAATGAGGAAAATGACCCCTCATGCAAAATAGGGGTTGCCCTAACTTTATGTTCCACAACACTTTGATTAAGAGAACTAAGAAGATAAAATGGAAAGTAAACCCTACTTGTATGCCTGAAATGATTCGCCAGCACAAAATGATAATTGTAAACCCTGGAATACCTACCATCTAGGGTGAAGTATTCTATAATAGCCTTAAGGAAAAAGGCCCAAATGCGTTTGACATTAGTCATCTTCACATAGTCAACATTACCTTTCACCAGCATTGCCCTCTCCTTATCAGACTTAGGAAAATCTTTATACGCCTTGTTTCCCACCTTGTCTTTAGAGAAGTGAATGCCCTCAAGAGGGAGCCCCATAATCTCAGCCAGAAGGTCAAGAGTCAGAGTGAATAATTTTACCGCTATGTTCACCTTTCCATTTTCCCACCCTGAAAAAAAACCCCTAGTAATTTCTTTGTCATTTCCATGAAGCCATTTCAAGTAATGGTGCACTTTACCCTTCTTTAGCTTTCTCCAAACTTCTTTTTCATGAACCCACTTACATCCTGCTGGTTCCTCCCTCTTAAGATCACCATCCATCTTAGCTTCCTCCTTCGTTGTGTTATAATCACAGGTATTCATCAACTTTTTCTCAATTTCATTTCTCTCCAATTTTCTCAAACTACAAGCAAATTGCTTTGAATAGTTTTAGTTCTGCAATATCTCTATTTATATGACCCAGAAAGCATGTGAAGCCAAATATTAATGAAGTTAATTAATCACCACTTAGCACTTTGCCTTAGATGTACATGAATTAAGAATTAATTCATGTGTTGTGATCATAACTACTGATAAATCCCTCCTTTTGATTGATTTTGTCATGATTAATAAGTGAGTCTATCTCATCATTAATTTTAGTCGATCCATGCCACTTGTGACTGACATCACTTCTAACCCTGAGGTTAGCCAAACCATTCATAGCATGGTTTGTTTCATAGAAGTTGTGGGTTACATAGAAGGATTCAAATTTTGAATCAATATAATTTATTTTTTCAATAATGTGTTCGATAGACCAAGAGGGTCCTTAAAGTGTGTTATCCTTCATCAAGAATACATTTTTCACCTAGCAAAAGGGGAGGCTAAAAGGGTGAATTCTTGTTCTCCTCCCCTCTTTGTCTTGAAGATGTTATCCTTGTTCAAGATCTCCTCCTAAATGTAGATGCCTTGTAACAAATATCTCTTCCTGTCAAGGGTCTCTTCCCACTTGCAGATATCCTCTTGTGATTATCTATTTCCTTGGCCAAGAAGAGTTTTCACTCTTTGCTGATGGTATAACCATACACTGTTGATTTAATTATATCTCATTGATTTTGTAAGTAGGTATCCTTGTTTTTTTTTTCCTTAAGATGTCACCATAGCCTTATGTTGTTGTCATAAAAACGGGGGAATATATACAACCTCCTTTGTATATTATGCAACTTTTTTTAATTAATTCCTAAGGATACATTTTTTTTCCTTATGAGTAGTCTCTTTTGGATCCCTAAGATGAAAATTATTTTCTTAGGACTAATCCTATTTTATTTATTTATAAGGAGACAATTATTTCCTTAAGACTAATCACTTTTGGATCCCTCAAAAGACAATGTTTCTCTTAAGATTGATCCAATTTATTGATTCTTAAGGAGACAATTATTTCCTTAGGACTGATCATCCTTTTGGGTTCCTTATGGAGACAATTATTTCCATTAGATTGATCTCATAGGCTTCTCTTGAGAAAAAAAAATTATAAGCCGCCCCATGCACAAATTTTTCAAGGCAGAGTTGACTAGCATAACACAACTTGCTACCCTTTTCCTTCACCTCCTCTTCTTCTCCCATGAATCACCTAGCATAACACAACTTTATAGAATATTGGATTCATGGTCCCTTTTTCTTCTCTCCATGCTCTCATAGCTATTCTAGTGGGTTAGATCATGGAGCATTGTCCTATATTTGATGTGTGCTCTTTCTCTTTTCAAGCACCACTTGTGCATTTTCAATAGCTTTTGGAGCATGACTTTAGTGTTTGAGATATTTTCTTTATCAATGTCTCTTCAACTAGTTGACTTGGAATCATACTAAGCTTTCAGTTTTTATTATTTTCTTATGTGTCCTTTCATATGGATGTACAAGTTAAGATCCTTGATTTGGGGGATTTCATCCTTAAACTTAGGGATATCTTATTTCCTTGTAGTTTTCCCATTATCTTCATCTCTTTCACTCTCTTTCTTTTACTTTATCATGAGTATGGGGTGGACTCATACTCCTTCTAAAGTGGGGGCTAAATGTATCATCCTAAAAGGTAAGCACACTTAATTTCATGCTCATTTTAGCCCCATTTTAGTATGCATGGGTTCCCACATTGATTTCATGCTTTTCTAATGCTCATTGGACCTTCAAATTAACATTATAATTCTTGTATCAATTCAATTTCTTAAAAAATCAAGGTTGGCCCTTATTTATAAGTGTTCTCTCTTTTTCTTTTAATCAAATAATTAATTTAATTACCTAGGCCTTTTATCCCTATTTGTGGCCTCCGTGACCTGCCCGACCCTGGGATGAGATTTACTTGAAAATCCTATCTACCCTATTTTCTTGGTACCCAGACCAAATCTGGACTCATTCTCAAGTGTACATGTCTCAATTGGCAACATTTCCCTGGGGATTGCGGCTCGAATTTGGTCTTGAGATCCATGCTAGGGTTTTGGTGGGAAATATAGTCCTTTGATCATCGTACCTAAGTTTTAACCCTCGAAACGATGTGAGGTTTATAAAACCCCCTATCTCTCATCATTTTGGTACCCATTATTATTGTGAAGAATTCAAGATCAAGAAAAAATATTTTAAGATCATTCTCAAGGCCTTTAAGAATCCAAGTATTCAATCCTTCAAAGAATTTGTCTCCTTCTTCATCATGCATTTTTGCAAACTACAACATCCATCATCCAAGGCTTATCTTTCATGATTTCCTTTTTTAATTTTTGTGGAGTTAAAGCTATTGTATTAACATTTGTAGTCACATCAAAAGAAGCATTGTGTCATCAAGGCGTGAGGTAATTTAAAATTTATATCTAGCTTCTATTTCATCTTTTCTTATAAAATTTACCAGGGGTTTGACTAAGGAAACCCCCCTTTTCTAACCTTTTTCCCAATTTTTCTATGTGAGGGAATAGGTTACGGAGTTTTTAGACAAAATTTGGGAAGATTTGTTGAGATATTATTAAGTATTATGCATATGTGTGCTAGCATTAATGTTTTTTGATTGATGTCAACATATTCCTACTATTAATGATAGTTTTCCTATGTGTTCATGAGATTTTGAGTGAGAAGATTACTTTGGTATGGATAATATGTTGAATATTAGATGTTGTGAAGGTACATATAGTTTCATTGATGTTTGTAGTTGATCTATGTCAACGTAAACAGGTTCGCATAATGATTTGAGTGAGCTACAAAGGATTTATCAGAGAGTAGTATTTTGGTTGTTCAGAAAGAGACAATGTTTTAGTTATTGGATCAGTTATGAAATATTCTTGGTTGGCAACCTACTGGTGAGTTAAGGACTTGGATTTGTGTCCTCAGTTCAAGTGGTTCATGATTTGGATGCTATAAAATTATTTTTCTTTTATGACAGTGGTTGTTGTTTAATGTTCCTGATGAACAGTGCAGAGATGAGTATGATTTATGAAGATAGATTTGTTCATGTTGATGTCATGGTATTTCATGTTTATTTTTTATGTTTCTTCATCATGTTCAATTCGTGTTGCTGGATTTTATTGGATTATGTGATCGCAAATGAATATTTTCATGTGGCGTGTTGATGTTCTTAATTGTTCTTGGTCGACTTGGTGGCGTAGCATGTTGTGAATGATCGTGGCATGATTTATGGCTATGGAGCGTGTTTGAGGATGTTTTATGAATCATTTCTATGTCTTAGCCAGCATTCAATGGATTGTATTGTGTATTGAGGTGTATTGAATTAATATTTTTTAATTAGGTCCCTGGCTGACCTAGTTGAGATAAATTGATGTAATGTATATAAATATGTAATCATTTGTGATTGTAAAGAGAGAAGAGAGTGTGTGTGATGTTCAGAGAAGAGGTATGAGTGCAATCTATAATTGAGGTGGAGAATTGATGTACTTAATTGGAACTATTTTGGAATATCATAGATTTTTTTTGGTAGATAATGAGTGATGGAATGTTGTCCACTGTGAATTATACTCAGAGATTGTTATAAGGTAATGAGCCTTCCTTTGGGTTAAAGCCCCTATTATATTTGAGTAGTGAACTCTAGGTAGTGTGCCTGAATGTAGCATGAATGCATGTGCATTCCCCTTTGTAATACTCCTAACCTGGTATAGTGATTTTAACATAGTACATTCATCTTGTGGGTTTGATCCCCACCAAATTTTTTTTCTAATCGGGTTTCCACATCAAAAATCTTGTTATGTGTTGATTACTGTGTTATGATATTGCATTCATGTTTATCATTTAGATCTGAGATTAAGTTTATATTTTGGTTAAAGGTTTGGAATTTTGTGATACAATAGATTCACCCCCCCCCAGTCGTATGTTATGCCTTAATACTAATAATTGGTATAAAAGCTAGTGTCCTCTTTTTGAAGCTTGACCACTTGAGGAGATCTAGGATGGAAGGATTTAAGAAAGAGAGTCTAATATCTGATGGTAAATACTATGTTATATAGAAGGACAAGATGATTACACACTTGAGATGTATTAGTGAAGAACATTGGGAAGTCACAAAGAAAATTTACAATCCTCCTATAGATCTTTCTACAGCAACTCCTGATGAGAAGAAAGAATTAGAGTACAATGTGAGAGAGAAATAAGCCTTGTTGAGTGCCATGTCATATGAATAATATAAAAATGTTATAGGATTAGAGACTGCACATCAGGTATGGATAAAATTAGAGGCATTACATGAATGAGATGAATTCATGAAGCAAGCTAAGTTGAAAATTCTGAAAGGAAAATATGAAGCATTGAAGATGAGTGAAGATGATAACATTGATACCTATGTAAATATGATCACCAAACTTGTTTGTGTAATCAAATGCACTAGTGGAACCTTATATGAGAATAAAATTGTTTCTAAGATTCTGAGAGCCTTGCCTCCTTCTTAGAACCACAAAGTTTCTACAATTGAAGAAATCGGAATTGTGGTACCTGTAACAATATATTATTTGATTGGTAAGTTATCTTCTTTTGAAATGAGAGTATTTGGAGATATTATTTCTAAAGTTGAAACTACATTTAAATCTACTATTTCTAAAGATAATAAAAGATATGATTATTGAGAAATTTCATCTAAGTATGTATCTAGATATGCTAAGGAATGGGAAAATATTGAAGAAGAAGAACGGAAGCTTGATGAGATTGAATCCCTCATTGTAAAGAGATTACCTAAGGGAGCTGGTAAGTATCAAGTAAAGTTTCCTTTCAAATGTTTTTCATCTTATAAGATTGGTCATATTTCTTGAAGATCTGCTATAGAGAATCTAAGTACAAGCCTGACAAATTCAAGTGTAAATATCAGAAGAAGTGTTACTATGTTGTTGATGAAGGTGTAAATGGTGATGAATCTGAAAAGAGTGAAGATGAGATTTTTTTATCGCTATAAAAGATGAAATCCTAATTTGAATAAATAGAAATCCTTGATTTTGCATGTGGATAAACATGATGAATCATTTATTGATAGTGGTTGTTCACAACACATGACCGGGGACAAAAATAAATTTGTGAAATTGGAAAGGTATGATGGTGGTGTTGTGAGATTTGGTGATGACACTCCTTGTATGATCAGAGGGAAATGTTCTATTACACTTGATGGTAAGAACAACATTGAGGATGTTCTATATGTTGAAGGTTTGAAGTATAATTTTTTGAGTGTTGGATGGCCAGTTGATAAAGGTTACAACTTACAATTTAAGGCTTGAATGTGCAAGATTATTGGAAGCTCTAGAATTTATATTTCCTCATGAAGAAACACTAAAGGTAATGTATTTCATTTGAACAATTATGAGAATAGATGTATAATTTATAAGATTGATGACATTTCATTGTGTTACAAGAAATTTTTTCATGTGAACTTTGATAACATTGTGAAGATAAGTACTACAAGAGTTGTTAGAGATCTTCCTAAACTGATAAATCCTACTAATGTGATGTGTAAGGAATTTCAATTGGGTAAGTTGACTAATTCTACATTTAAGAGAAAGAATTATTATTCAAGTGGAATTCTAGATTTGGTGCATACTAACTTATGTGGTCCTACAATAACAATAAGTTATTATGGGGATAGGTATTTCATTTTATTCATTGATGATTATTCTAGAATGATGTGGGTTACAATTTTGAAAGAGAAGTCTGAAGCCTTTGAAAAATTTAAGATTTTCAAAGCTTTGATTGATACTAAAATAGAATTGAAGTTGCAATGTTTGAGATCAGACAGAGGTGCAGAGTTTACTTCTAATGAGTTTAACACTTTTTGTGAAGATCATGGAATAAAGAGATAGATGTCTTCTCCACTAACCCCACAACAGAATGTAATTACAGAGAGAAGAAATAGAACTATTCTAGAAAATGCTAGAACTATGATGATTGAAAGAGATGTTCCACATATCTATTGGAGAGAATTTGTTAGCACTGTAGTATATATATTGAATCGAGTTCAAATCAAGAAAGGAACTGATATGAATCTAATGATTAAGAATACAAACAGATTATGCAAGCACAAAATTAGAATGGATTGATAGAAAAGAATGAAGAAAATGCAAATGAGGAAGAAGTGGAAACACAAGAGTCTGATACAAGAGAAAATCCAAAGACTCCAAGCATGAAAAGATTAAAATTGGGTTAAAGCAATGGAAGAATTGGAAGAGGAAGTCTACATTAAGCAGCCTAATGTTTTTCCCCCTACTGATAAAAATGACATTGTTTTTTGATTGAAGAAAGAATTATATGGATTGAAACAAGGACCTAGAGCCTGGTATACAAGGTTAGATAAGTATTTACTGACACTTGGTTTTAGTAAAGTTATTGTTGATAGTAGTTTGTACTTCAAATTTGATCATGATAACATTTTGATTGTTGAAGTCTGATAGAAGTAATCTCCAAAGTGTGCTCACACAACTCCCAAGATAGGACCTAGCTTGTCCTAGTCCAATTTAGGTTCCTATTTCCAATTTAGGACCTTAAAAATTCAATAGAAACTCTATCTAAGACCTCTCCCAACTCTTATCAAAGAGTTACAATTGTTGTGTTTTCACTTTGGATTATAACTATCTTAATTGTGTCACAATGCTCTCAAAGGCTTGAAGAAACTAACACCAATACTCTCCATCCTACAAGGGTAATGTAGGCAATTTTGATGTCCTTCCTACATCCAAACAACTCAAAATCCATAATTTTTTCCACTCCAATTAGTCAATTTCACAACTTGTCTTTAAATTGCCCAATTAGGCCTAGTAGTCCTATTAGCCCTATCCAAAGGGTTTTTTTGGATTAACTCTAAAAACTTGCTCCTGACCCCAAAAACTATTATTGGATATAGATACCCTTTATGGAGACCTAAAATATTTCTAAGGTCTAAGGTCCCCAACTCATCCATAAAAAACTGTCCTAGAAAGTAGGGCTTTTAGGCCTATTTTAGCTCTTCACAAGCTATGCTCTGATTTCTCTTCACAAATCAATCCAAATGTATTGGTCATGCTATGAAATTGATCCTAGGGACTCATAAGACCCTAATGATTTTTTTATATCTCTTGATTCAGTTCACCAACTCGTTCCCTTGTCTCTGCAAATGAGTTTTCCCTATCATGCCCCTAACTGGACTGTCCTAGCTCGCCTAGGGCATGACTTTAAAAATAGCTCCACACCTTTCCTGACCTCCTACTCCTATGTAAACTATGTATAGAGACTCCCCTATAAATTCCATTCAACCTTTTATATTTTCCATGGTTGAATTTCATGGGGGAGCCATGAAAGAAAAAATTGTCTGTAAGAGACCAGCATACTCCCTAATTGGCAAATATTTTCTACAGATTGAAGATTAACACTAAACTACTAACACACTAAAAATAAAATTCTTGTACCACTCCACACTACATGAATCCATAGTTAACTTTTGATATTTAATCCATTACAACACCATTAACATGCAAAATGAGTCGACTGTATACTGTCTGCAGGGAACTCTTCTTTCTTGCTTACAAAAACTTGATTACAAATCACTCTACCATAGGATCTGAGCCTAAGAGAGTCTTAGATTCCATTCTCCACCATTCTAGGCCATTTTAAATCAATTCCCACTCCTACATTTGTGGGAATCCTATGTTTCCAAGTTGCATGCAACATTTGCAATTTCTTGCAAATGTTGTCATGACAACTTTTGGCATCTTTTGCATTAACTATGCAAACTAGAATCTAGGGCCTCTAGGATATTTAGTTTGATGAAATAACCCAATTTAATGACCTTAAGAAATATTTTACATCCTTCATGGTTCTAGAACACATTTTGAACCCAAATCCCAACTTTAGACTAACTAGGCCTAAACTAACAAAAACAACTAACAAAGACTAATTGGTGACCTTAGTCCTAACACTAACTCACCTAGTCCACATGAACTACTAAGGCCTCAAAGAAAAAACACATATCTAACTTGGATAAGGTTAGATACAAGCCAAAAACTTCTAAGGCTTGAGGATTTCCTAGGTGCTCCTACACCATCCTCCCCTAAACAAAAGGCTTCAATCCACCCTTGGATTGAGTAAGTTGGTGTAAAACCCCAACTTCTTTAACTCACTTTCCTTGATCCATACTACATCTACATCAAATTTTCCTTTCCATTTGATTAAGTGTTCTTTATACTCCTTCCTATTCTTCTTGTAAACTCTAGAATCCAGTATGCTCTCAACTTGTTTGATTGATGTAGATGGAAAGTGCAGCTCTTCAACCTCTTGTATGACTTCATTCAGACTCTAATCAACATTAGGGTTTGGGCCTTTGTATAGTACCAAGTCTAAAACATTTAAGACTGGTGATAAACCCAAATCCTTCAGAAGTTCCACCTTGTAAGAATTGGCTCCATACTTGTCTAGGATGACACATGGACCAATTCTCCTCATTTGAATCTTGTGAGGTGTTCCTTTCTGAAGTATTTCTTTGTTGAGATGAACCATCACTAGATCTCCAATCTTGAATTGGACATCCCTTCTTCTCTCATCCACTTTGGTTTTGATCTTCTCTGTGTTTTTCAGTGAGATTCTTCCTGACTGTGTCATGGACTTCTTGCATAGCATATACAAAATCCTCAGCATATCCACTGCCTTTAGCTCCATCTTTAAGGTCTCCGCATTCATGAATGCCTCTAGGATGGATGCCATATACAATCTCAAAAGGGATTTTCCCTGTGGTTCTAATAATAGTGTCATTATAATAATATTCTTCTTGTGCAATGAGTTGGTCCCATGTCTGACCATACTCCTTTTTAAAACACCTTAGGAGATTACCAAGGCTCCTATTTACTACCTCTGTCTGACCATCTGATTGAGGATGGTAGGCAGATCCAAATGATAAGTTGGTGCCCAACTTCTGCCAAAGAGTCTTCCAAAAATGGCTCATTAACTTGGTGTCCCTTGCAGACACAATACTCAGTGGTAAACCATAAATCCTAACAACATCCTTAAAGAATAAAGAATCTATTTGACTAGCATCATTCGTTTCCTTGTATGGCACAAAGTGAGCCATTTTACTAAATCTGTCTACAATCACATAGACACTATCCATTCCTTGTCTAGTCTTGGGTAGACCTACCACAAAATCCATACTTAGACATTCCCATGGCCTGGTTGGAATGGGTAATGGTTGATATAGGCCTGCATTTGTAGATGTTCCTTTGGCCTTCTAACAAATAACAAATCCCTCAACATATCTCTTCACATCCAAGTTCATCTTGGGCCAAAAATAGAATCTTTGAACTAACTCTTAAGTTTTATTAATCCGAAAATGGCCACTAAGTGCACCATTGTGTTTATCTTGTATGAGATTCATTCTTATTGAACCTCTAGGGACACACAACTGGCCCCCTTTAAATAAAACACCAAACTGCAAAATGTATTCAGAGTATTGACTATGAAAGTGGTTTTTGTACTCTTGACATACCTTGTAGATGTCTGCAAAGTCCTCATCTTCTTCATACATTTCCTTGAAGTTGTCAATCCCCATACTCTATAGTTGAATCTCCTAAATGGTCAATGCTCTTCTACTTAAAGCATCTGCAACTTTATTCTGCAACCCTTTCTTGTGTTTGATGTTGAATGTATATGCTTGTAGGTATTCAACCCACTTCATGTTCTTATGACTTAATTTGTCTTGTGAGTTCAAGAAACTCAATGCTTGGTTGTCAGAATAGACTATAAACTCCTTTGGCAATAGGTAATGCCTTCATTTTCTCAATGACTAGACCAGAGCATACATCTCTAGGTCATAAGAATAATATCTCTTCTTAGCTTCACTCAACTTCTCTGAATGAAAGGCCACTGGTCTTCCCTCCTAACTTAGGACTACTACTATTGCCACATTGCTAGCATCACACTCCACTGTGAATAATTTTTCAAAACTTGGCAACACTAAAATTGGTTGAGTTTCTATCTTCTTTTTCATTAGTTCAAAGCCACTATTATCTTTCTCATTCCAAACAAACTTGGTCTTCATGCCTCCCTTAATTTTATCTAACATAGGAGCACATATTGCACTAAAATATTTAATAAACTTTCTATAGTATTGTGCAAGACCATTAAATCTCCTTACCTTAGTGCTTTTCCTTGGAGTAGGCCAGCTGATGATGGCCTCAACCTTGCTTGGATCCATCTTTAAGTTACCTTGTGACAGTACAAAACCAAGATACACCAGCTATATCTTGATGAATTCACACTTTTCTAAGTTGATCATCAACTTCTCCTCTTGTAGCATCTTAAATACCAATTCCAAGTGCTTGAGGTGCTCTTCTCTTGTTCTACAAAAGATGAGTATGTCATCCAAGCACACTAAGAAAAACTTCCCAATGTAGTCTTTTAGTACCTCATTAATCAACCTCGTGAAAGTTGATGGGGCGTTTGATAGGCCAAATGGCATGACTAGACATTCATATAGTTCTTTATTAGTTTTTAAGTTTGCCTTCCACTCATCCCCTTCATTCACCCTTATTTGATGGTATCCACTTTTTAAGTCTATCTTTGTGAAGTATCTAGCTCCTCCTAGACAATCCATTAGGTCTTCTATCATAGGGATAGGGAACCTATACCTAATGGTAATCTTATTGATTTCTCTATAGTCTATACATAACCTCCAAGTTTCCCCTTTCTTAGGTGCTAGTACTATGGGTACAACACAAGGGCTAATGTTTTTTCTTATAAGGCCTTGTTCTAACAATTCTTGAACTTGCCTAGATATCTCTTCATTCTATTGGGGAGTCATTTTATAGGCTGCCTTATTGGGTAGGGTAATTATAGGTATTAGGTCTATTTGGTGGCTTACTGACCTCTTAGGTGGTAAGGTGGCTGGTTGTCCATCACTCACTATCCCTTGATTCTTTACTAGCATCTCTTGAACTTCTTTGGGTAACTCTATCTTCTTCTTTGTTTTGTCTGCAACTTCCTTTAGTTTCAACACCAGTGCAAAGCCAATTCCTTCTCCTTCATCTAGAGTCTCTAAGAATTCCTTTTCACCCACCATAAGAACATTTGGATCGGTAAACTTCACTTCTGCATCTTCCAACAATGACTAAATCTTGTATGTCACATTATCTTTCCTGAAAGTGTAGGAGTTTTTCACTCCATTATGTATAGTCATCCGGTCAAATTTCCATGGTCTACCTAGTAGCAATTGACATGCATCCATAGGTAAGAAATCACATAAAAATTTATCTTTATATCTCCCAATGGAGAATTCCACCCAAGCTTGTTCATTAACTAGGACATGTTGTCCTTTGTAAAGCCATGTGACTTTATAAGGATTGGTGTGGGGTATCCTTGTCATTCTTAGCTTGTTGACTACCTCCTCTAACACTATGTTTTTAGTTGATCCTGAGTCTATTATGACTCTACACACCTTCCCCATCATTTTACATTTCACTCTAAAGAGTGCTCTCCTCTTACTTCTTTCTTCCTTTACTGGTTCTTTTATGAGAGTTCTCCTCATCATAAGGTTTTCTCCCTCCTCTAATTCCAATTGGACTTCAGGGTTCTTGTTCCCACTTGTCTCTTCATAGACATAGTTCACTCTTTTTTCACCTCCTTTTGAATAACTTCCCTTCTCTAGACACATATATGTCATATGTCCTAACTGGTTAAAGTGATAACACTTCATGTTGGAAAAATAGTTGCCTCTCCCTTGGCTACTGCCTCTTCCTTTGTTGTTATATTTCCTTCCTCTACTTTAACTTCCCTATTAAATCTCCCTTCATGTTGTTCAGTAAGCTTGGTCTCTGATTATCCTTTGGATTTAGAGCTTCTTCCTCCATAACCACTTCTTTGTCCTCTAGCATCTCTTCCTCTACCTCTTCCTCTTGAAGTATTGGAATCTTGTTTCTTCTTCAACTTATCCTCCACCTTGATAGCAATTTTGTGGCACTTCTGAACTATATCTAGAGTCAAAAGACTCATCTCATCTTGAATGGTCCATTTGAGGCCATTAAGATACCTTGATACTTTCACTTTCTTATCTTCTGCTATCCTTAACCTCATACAAAGTCTTTGGAACTCTTTAGTGTAAGAGTTAACATCTAGATCCTTCTGCCTTAGACCTTGTCTTCTCTTATGTATTTGGATTTCATAATCCTCCAGAATGTAAGCCTCTCTTACTTTTTCTACCATAGCTCTCCATGAAGCAATAGGCTTCTTCCCATCCTTCTCTCTCTCATCTTGGATGAATTTCCACCAAGTGAGTGTTGATCCTCTCAATCTTGCTTTAGCAACCTTCAAATTTTGAGCCTCATTGATGCCATCACACTCAAAATGATTTTCTAAGCCCTCTATCCAATCAATAGCTACTTCTGGTTCCATTTTTCCACTATAAATGGGAACTCCTTCCAATGCTTTGCCACTCATAAATTTTAGAGATTTCAAGAATGGTTCTTGTTCACTGATAGGGTCAGCCTCAGGGACTTCATATTCAATGGAAAGGTCTTTTCCTTTCCCTCTAACCTTACTAGAACTGCATCTGCCTTCACATCAACTTCATCAACTTTTTGTTCAAGTTGAACCAATCTATCTTGGAGTAGCCTATTCTCCTCCTCTTGTTCATCCACCTTCTTTTCTAATTCAGAATTAGTCACCATTGTTGACTCTCCAATGGATTCCTTTGGTTGTAACATTAACCACAAGCCTGATCAAAGAGGCTCTGATACCAATCTGATAGAAGTAATCTCCAAAGTGTGCTCACACAACTCCTAAGACAATACATACCTTGTCTTAGTCTAATTTAGGTTCCTAATTCCAATTTAGGACCTTCCAAAGTCAATAGACACTCTGTCTAAGACCTCTCCCAACTCTTATCAAAGAGTTACAATTGTTGTGTTTTCACTTTGGATGACAACTATCTTAAATGTGTCACAATGCTCTCAAAGGCTTGAAGAAACTAACACCAATTTCTCCATACCAATACTCTCCATCCTAAAAGGGTAATGTAGGCACTTGTGATGTCCTTCCTACATCCAAAAAACTCAAAATCCATAAGTTTTTCCACTCCAAGTAGTCGAGTTCACAACTTGTCTTTAAACTGTCCAATTAGGCCTAGTAGTCATATTAGCCCTATCTAGAGGGTTTTTCTGGATTAACTCTAAAAACTTTCTCCTGACCCCCAAAAATATTATTTTATCTAGATGCCCTTTATGGAGACCTAAAGGATTTCTAAGGTTTGAGGTCCCAAACTCATCCATACAACATTGTCCTGGAAAGTGGGGATTTTAGGCCTATTTTAGATCTTTAGAAGCTATGCTCCGATTTCTCTTCAAAAATCAATCCAGATGGATTGGTCATGCTATGAACTTGAGCCTAGGGACTTATAAGACCCTAATTACTTTCTTACATCACTTGATTCAGTTCACCAACTCATTCCCTTGTCTCTGCAAATGGGTTTTCCCTATCATACCCCTAACTAGACTGTCCTAGCTCTCCTAGGGCATGACTTTAAAAATAGCTCCACACCTTTCCTGACCTCCTACTCCTATGTACACTATGTATAGAGACTCCCCTATGCATTCCATTCAACCTTTTATGTTTTCCATGGTTGAATTTCATGGGGGGCCATGAAAGCAAAAACTGTCTGTAAGAGACCAGCAGACGCCCTAATTAGAAAATATTTTCCTACAGATTGAAGATTAACACAAAACTACCAGCACACTAAAAATAAAAGTATTGTACCACTCCAAACTACATGAATCCATATTTAACTCTCGATTTTAATCCATTACAACACCATTAAATGCAAAATGAGTTGACTGTATACTGTCTGCAAGGAACTCTTCTTTCTTGCTTACAAAAACTTGATTACAAATCACTCTACCTCAGGATTCAAGCCTGAGACTCTCTTAGATGCCATTATCCACCATTCTAGGCCATTTGAAATCAATTCCCACTCCTACATTTTTGGGAATCCTATGTTGCCGAGTTGCATGCAACATTTGCAATTTCTTGCAAATGTTGTCATGACAACTTTTGGCATCTTTTGCATTAACTATGCAAACTAGAATCTAGGGCCTCTAGGATATTTAGTTCGATGAAATAACCCAATTTAATGACCTTAAGGTATCTTTTACATCCTTCATGGGTCTAGAACACATTTTGAACCCAAATCCCAACTTTAGACCAACTAGGCCTAAACTAACAAAGACTAATTGGTGACCTTAGTCCTAACACTAACTCACCTAGTCCACATGACCTACTAAGGCCTGAAATAAAACACACATCTCTGACTTGGCTAAGGTCAGATACAAGACAAAAAATTCTAAGGCTTGAGGATTTCCTAGGTGCTCTTGCACCAAATTCTTTTTGGATGATATTATTTTTGGTGGAAATGACAAGTTGAGTAAGGAATTTGCTGATGAAATGCAGAAATTGTTTGAGATGTCCATGATAGGAGAGATGAAATTTTTTATTGGTTTTCAAATTACACAAATTGATAAAGGTATTTTCTTATATTAGTCTAAGTATGTGAAATAATTTTTGAATAAATTTGGTATGGTTGATTCAAAACCTTATTGGTACTCCTATGATTACTAGTTTTAAATTGACAAAAGTTGATGATTCACCTAATGAAAATTAAACAAGATACAAATCGATGATCGGTGGCTTATTATACTTCACAAAAACTAGACTAGAAACTATAAATTTTGTTTGCATTGTTTCTATATTTCAAGAAACACTGAAGGAATCACAAGTTTTTGTTGTTAAGAGAATATTCCAATACCTAGAAGGGATAGTTGATTATGGTTTATGGTATGAAAAGGATGATAATTTTACATTTAGTAGGTAATGTAATGTGGATGATAGTTGATTGGGTAGGTAATGTGGATGATAGAAAAAAAAAGTGGTGGATCATTCTTTTTGGGTAAGAGATTAGTCTCTTGGGCAAGTTAGAAAAAAAATTGCATTTCACAATCTACTGCTGAAGTAGAATATGTTGTTGTTGTTAATTGTACACAAGTGATGTGGATGAAGAAAATATTTAAATATATCAGAGTGAGTATTGATGAGCCTATTACTATCAATTGTGACAATTCAAGAGCTATCAATATTTCAAATAACCCTATGTTGCATTCAAAGACAAAGCATATTTCTATTAAATATCATTTCTTGAGAGATAAGGTCAGTGAGAAAGAAGTCATATTGGAGTATGTGTATACAAAAGAGTAGATTATAGATATTTTCATGAAGCCCTTGCTAAAGGTTACTTTTGAGTATCTCTGAGGTAAGCTTGGGGTGATTTCCCCTCTTGATTAGAACTATAGATGCATTAACTTGCATCATTCTAGTGTTCTTACACATTATCATTAATCTAGATTGATGTTTTTGGTGGCTACTCCTTAAGGGGATTAGTGGTTAGTAGTTATGAGGTATTTTGTTCAGATTTTTTGCTTCTATCACTTAGTGCATACATGTGCTTTTATCATTTATGTCAAAGGGAGAGAGATTCGTGTGAAAAACTACTATGTTGGGAAGATATTGTTGTTGATTGAGAAGATTTTTATAGAGACTTTGAAATATATTATGGATATTGTTGGTAATACCATTGATATTATTTTTTTGTGCATTCATTTGATTTTTCACATCACATGTTGCCGTCAATTCCAAAAGGGGAGATTGTTGAGATATTGTGACTATATGTGCTGGCATTAATTTTTTGTCAAATTGTTGTCAACATATTCCTACTATTGGTGGTAGTGTTGTTGTGTGTTCCTGAGATATTGAGTGAGAAGATTACTTTGGTATAGATACTATGTTGAATATCAGATGTTGTGAAGGTAAATATAGTTTCATTGATGTCTCTAGTTGATCTATGTCAACATATAGAGGTTTGTATAATGATTTGAGTGATCTATGAGGTATTTATCAGGGAGTGGTATTTTGGTTATTCAGGAAGAGACAATGTTTCAGTTATTGGATCGATGTAGATCGATTATGAAATATTCTTGATTTCTAACCTCATGGTGAGTTAAGGACTTGGATGTGTTTCCTCAGTTTGAGTGGTTCATGAATTGGATACTGGCAAGGTATTTTTCTTTTATGACAGTGGTTGTTGTTTAGTGTTCCTGATGAATAGTGCAGAGATGAGTATGATTTATGAAGAAAAAGTTCTTCATATTGATGTTTTGGTATTTCATATTGTTTCTTGATCATGTTCTTTTCATGTTGTTGGATTACATTGGATTATGCAATCATAATTAAATATTTTCATGTGGCGTGTTGATGTTCTTAATTTTTCTTGGCCGACTTGGTGGTGTAGCATGTTGCGAAGGATCATGGCATGGTTTATGGTTCTGGAGCATGTTCGATGATGTTGTTATGGATCATTGTTATGTCTTAGAAAATATTCAATGGATCAGATTGTGTATTGAGTTGTATTGAATTAATATTTTTTAATTAGGTCCCTAGCTGACATAGTAAAGATAAATTGATGTAATGTATATAAAGATGCCATCATTTTTTATTGCAAAGAGAGAAGAGAGTGTGTATGATGTTGAGAGAAGAGGTATAAGTGGAATCTACAATTGAGGCAGAGATTTGATGTACTTCATTAGAACTTTTTTGGCATATCAGATATGTTGTTTGTCAATTTGTGAGTGATGGATTGTTGTCCACTGTGAATTGTAATTAGAGATTGTTGTAAGGCAATGAGCCTTCCTTTGGGTTGAATATTTTTTTGTATTTGAGTAGTGAGCTTTAGGAAGTGTTCATAAATACATGTACATTCCCCTTTTTAATACTCATAAAACGATATAGTGCTTTTGATAGAGTACATTCATCTTGTAGGTTTGATCCCCACCATTATTTTTCCCTAACTAGGTTTACACATCAAAAATCTTGGTGTTATGTGTTGATTATTGTGTTATGATCTTACATTCATGTTTATCATTTAGATCTGAGATTAAATTTATATTTTGGTTAAAGGTTTTGTGTTTTGTGATACAACTGATTCACCCCCCCCCCCTCTTAGTTTCATGTGTTTCCTTAATTCTAAAAAGATTAGGAACTATCGGATAACCCTTGAAAAATTCAATAAAAACATAAGGGACAAGTTGCCATTATCATCATGTCCCAAGTACATATCATAATTGCCATCATATACCCTATATTTTGAGCCCAAATTTTATAGGAAGCCAAGTTACATCCTCCAAGTCTCAGATCTGCAGTTACAAGTCATTCCAGGACTCTAACAATCGGGAATTCAGATCAGAAAACCCACTTCTCCTATTTCATTTCCAAGTGCATTAAAATTATTCTCTGTCCCCTTTTAAAATAGTTTTCTCAATTAGATTAGATCATATATGTTCTTATTTAGTCTCTTGCATATTAATTTCATTCCTCTCTTTCTCAATTTTAAGCAATAAATAAATAAAAACCCTTCAAGCATTTATATTGCACTGGCATTTGTCTCACCAAGTGGTGTTAATAAATTTTTTCTTAAGGTAATTTTGTATTTGAATGTGCTATAGGAATTGGGGAAAATATGCCTTTTATGTGATCCCCATTTTCTATTGTATACCATCATGAATAGAATACCTATCAAATTGTTATGTCCTTCCCAAAAACACATGATAAGAACTCATAGGAATCACATCACACAACACTTCATCTTGAGAAGAGTAAATCTTAAAAGTATTAAACACTACTCATTCATGTTCATCTCATGTTCCTTTTTCAACCAAGAAACTTTGTATGAACTAGGATGCTTACACTAAATTTCAAACCTATATTTTCTACCATCTCCTTTGAAACTAGGTTATTTTTACTTCCACTATTAACTATAACTTTGTAACACCTACCTCTAGACTTGCACATAGTTTTAAAAGAGACTCCTATGTTGAGATGGTTCCTCATCAACCACCTTCAATTTTATCAATACTATCCTTACCATGATAGTTTCATCTTATTTTTGGTATTCACCTTTTGGGGTTGCATCACTTTCCTTATCCTCTTGTGCCAAGTGGTTTCTTGTTACACTCTTCTTTCTACCTAATTGTGTTCAAGGAAACTCATAAGCACAATGACCAACTTCTCTACACTAGAAAAATTTACCATTTTGTTGGTACCATGTCCTCTTGTTGGTATCTATTTTTCTTTTATTCTTTTGTCCACTTTGTTTCTCTATTTGGACTTGGGTTATTCTTCAATCGTCTATCCTTTGTTATTTCTCACTTGTATGTTCTCCATTACAAGTATTCCATGAATTTCAGAATTTTTTACGTTCCTCCTCATTAACTTTTCCTTGGCCTTTAATTCATATTGGATTCCATAGAGTTAACTATAAACATACTCATTTTGTCTTGAATATTAAATTGTAAATCATTCACATACCTAGCTACCTTTTCCCTATCAAATTCATGCCTTCCCAATTGAATGGCCAGTTTGTAGAGCCCCTCCATGTATTATTTACATTCATGTCTTTCTATTTTATATTTTTAAACTTCTTGAATAACTTTATTTTGTTATCTCTGGGAATAAATTTGTTCCTCAACTTGGTCACCATTCAATTAAACCTCAATATTCTAGGTCTCCATTTTCCATCAACTCTCTTTGAAATTCTACCCACCTGTAATGCCCCACCAGGGAACCCAAGAGATATTAACCTAAAACATGTTACTAAGTTTGCAGGAAAAAAAAATTTAAGAGTTACAATTGAAAAAGAATAACAATGTGGAAGAAATATAACATAAGACAATACATACTCATAAATGCAACTCATTTATAGATTACAAATCTCGAGGGTTCCATGATGTAAAATTATGTGAGTTAACTAATCTACTAAAAGAAATTAAACAATATAACATCTTCATATAATGCAAATGAATAACAATAACACCATGTCATAAATAAAACCTAGATACAACTAATATCATAATGAAACAACATCCACTACACAAGTCGCAAGGTATGTGACAAAACTCAATATGAAGTACAATATAATAATCCAATAATATCACAACTGATACAGTGATACAAGAATACAAGATAAGAAAAATAAGAGAAAGTTTCTAACAATGAAGAACAAGAAGGTACAACAACATCAAGGATCATCCAAGCATAAATTCATGAACGTCAGATCTCAATGATAATAAGAATCACTACCACCTGACCCCATGGAACCAAATGTCCACTCCCACCGTGTTGAGGAGATAACAATAGACCCCACTTGGATAATAGAACCCAAGAAGGCGGTGACAACTAAGAAAGGGGATCTAGATATCTCTCTAACTCAAGGGCAACTGACACATCTAGTAAACCTAGACTGTGTATAGGAAGGTGTAATCATATACATCTAACCCTTAATTCTCATCCTAGTAGTCTCTATGGACCTAGACACTTAAGCGACCATATACGGTATCAATGACTCCTCAACCAAATAAATCCATTAACTATGCTAGAACCATACCTCGCAGGGTGGCAAGTGCCATCTCATCCTCCATATTAGCCTATACAAGTGCTCAAGAATGGGTGAGTTACCATATCTTATTAATTAATTTTAAACCCCCCAATTATGTATTATGTTATCACTTGATTAAGAAAACTTATAATAAGCAATCTTGGCTGCCACTTGTGGGCCCCGACACTTATTTCAAGCCACCCCCTACTACACAGCTAGATAACCTACCCTAATGATCCAAACAAAAGAACCAAATGAAAGAAAAAACCAAAACCATGAGGACTTCTCATAAATCATAAATTAAGATAATCACCAAGGAAAATTTTGTTAGATAACTGAGAGGGGGGGTGAATCAGTTAGCTCCAGTTATCCTACAGTCCCAAATTCTCCCTGATGTATGTAACAACAATTTCAAACATATAAATTAACTCATCTACCAAATCATCTACTGAGTAGCAATAAAATAATTATTGTGATTACCGATCAATGCAGATAAAGTAATGTGTAAAGAAAAATAAAACTCCAAAAAAATCATACACATTAACACAGATTTTTAACATGGAAACCATGCTAAGGGAAAAACCACCTCGCACCGGTAACCCAAAATATTTCACTGTTCTGAAGTGATCTCAGTTAAGAGCCAACCTTGTTAAAGGTTGCAATGCACACTATTAAATGTGACCTGGTTAGAGGATTTATCACTAACATTTCTCCCTTGACCAATCATTCACTATGGGGTCAACAAGAAAACACTCAACATTCATTTGAATGTCATAATAAAGACTTTCAAGCCCTACTCTATTAAGAGATTTTTGTATAACAATGGTTAAAGTGATACAATAATGATCTGATTCAAATACAACTATGTTTGCAGATTTTCAAATCTATGCTAAGTACATAATACCTATGATCAATTTGTTCACTACAGTTCCTCTAATTCTTCATACTCTATCCTTCTCGATAAATGCTCTTTCCTTTGTCGCTCGGTATTGTCTGCAGAATTTCTTGGTTCTATCTTCAACCACTTTGATCAGTCATGCATGAATTTTTCATGTGTGCGCATCATCATCTTAATGAATCTATTATCTCTTATATAGACATCATAACGCATTTAATTTCTATCCTTTAGATTTTTCCGCTTAATTGCCATCATTGATTTTTCTACTTAAACCTTCCTTGGTAGTTGTGTCAAAAACATGTTTCAATCTTCTTCATCCGATCATCCTCAAATTTTCATAGTCGTTTGATCATCATAATAAACCTTATCAATTACCTCAGAATCATCAATTTTCCTACTCATCATTTTAGTCGGCCTTTAGTTTCTTTTTATTGCTTGGTCAATTCTGTGATGTGTCAGTGATCCCTAGCTCAGTTAAAATTATGCTTGGTATACACTATATTTATTCAGTGTTCATTTTTACTCATTGTATACAGAACTCTTTAGTTACTGACCACATAAAATTTGTTTGTTTCAGATCTTTAACCCATAAAAGATGTTTGTTACCATAATGATAATCAAAACAATTTGACATCAATGACAATACATTAACTGATTAATGTCTATCATCACATTTGTAACTCAGTTGATCATCAACAAAATGACTTCAAACATACAATCAGTTGTAGTTCATCAATCTCTCCTTTTTGGCATTGATGGGAACAAAATATGAATTATGCAATATGGAAATGCCATAAAATACCAAACTTCTATTCTATAACTATATGAAAAATGTTTTAGCTCTTCCTATCTTGTATATATAATATGTTTCAGCATTAAAAACTCACCATGCAGACTCTCCCTACATATTTGACTCTTTTCAATCTTCTCTCGCTGAAATGGATAGATGTCATTTTTCTCTCTTTCTCTTTTCTCCTTTTCTCCCTTGCAGTGGATAGATATTTCATTGAATCTTCTCTCCCTTTGGCATCAATGCAAAAAATAAATATGCAGCTCTTCATTAGCCAAAAGTATCTTTGGTTTTTGGTGCAGTAGTGTAAGTACCTTGCAGCATACTGATATGTCATTGTCAGTCCAATTTATCTTTTCATCAACATGATTGATATTTTGATTACATGCAGGTTGATGCAACCTCCTAGTCATCTTAGTGACTGATAGACAAGGGACAGACCCCTAGTCTATTCCTCAAGTACTCAAATGTATCCTTTGGTAAGGGTTTAGTGAATATGTTAGCTAGTTGTTCTTTTGATTGTACATATTCCATTGTAACTTGCTTTTATTGTACTTGTTCCCTCAAGTAGTGATATATGTTTTACTTTTGCATGCATCACCAGGTTCTTTGAAATATTTATCGCACTAGTATTATCATAATAAATTACTACTGGGTTAATGATCTCTTCATTTATTCCTTTCAAAAAAAAATATATCCATGCAATGTTCAAACAATTTGCAACAGCAGCAACATATTATGCGTCAATAGTTGACTGAGATATGCATCCTTTCTTTTTACTTATCCAAGTAACTAATCTTTTTCCCACAAAAAATGCTCCACTAGTAGTGCTCTTTCCATCTTCAATGTTCCTAGCCCAATCAATATCTGTGTAAACTTTCAGTTCAAATTTTCCTTCTCTCTTGTACCACAATCCATAATCTTTAGTGTTCTCTAAAAAATCTCTTTACAGTTGTCATATATGATTATTTAGGATTAGAAAAAATCTTTCTACAATTCTAACTGCATGTGCAATGTCTAGTCTAGTGTGTACAACATACATCAATTTTCCAATCATATATCTGTACAATGTCTGATTTACCTTAGTTTTCTTATCTTCCTTTGTCAATTTGCATCTTGTCACCATAGGTGTTCCAACTAGTTTTGAATCTTCTATTCTGAATGTCTTTAATACTTCCTTTATGTATTTTGATTGAGTAATGTAGATGCCTTCATCCTGTTGTAAGATTTACAAACCAAGAAAAAATTTGATCTCTCCAAACATTGACATTTCAAATTCTTTCCTCATTTCATCAGAGAATGATTTGTATAAGTTATCGTTTCCTCCAAATATAATATCATCAACAAAAATTTCAGCAATAAGTGTCTTATCATCATTTCCTCCTTTCAAATACAAATATTTTTTATCACTTTTTCTAACAAATCCAATACTGGTAAGATAGGAGTGTAGTCTTTCATACCATGTTCTCAGTGCTTGTTTTAGTCCATACAATGCTTTGTGTAACTTACATACCATGCTTTTTTGAGTAGGATCAACAAAACCTTCAGGTTGTTCAATGTATACCTCTTCTTCCAGTATTCCATTTGGAAATGCAGATTTAACATCCATTTGATATACTTTGAATCCTTTGTATGTAGCATATAAAAGTAATATTCTAACTCCTTCAAGTCTAGCAACGGGTTTAAAAGTTTTTCCATAGTCAATACCTTCTTCTTGTGCATACCCTTTGCATACTAGTCTTGCCTTATTTCTTGTTACATCTCCATTCTCATTCAATTTTTTTCTTAATATCCATTTGGTGCCAATGAAATTCTTATCACTTAGTCTCAGTACCAATGTCCATGTTTTTTTTTTTGTATCTGCTCAATTTCTTCATTCATTGCATTAATACATTCTTCATTTTCAATTGCATCTTTAACAATTTTAGGTTCAAATTCACAAATAAAACATGTGTTTTCATCCAGCTTACTTTGTGTCATCATGCCAGCTCTTTTATCTCCAATAATTTGATTATGTGGATGATGTCTTCTTACATATTTTGCAAGTATATATTCAGTTCTTTGTTCTTCATTGCGTTCTCCAGTCGGTATATGATCATGATCTCCAGTTGCAACATCTTCCTGATTATCAGTTGGTGCATCCTGATGCTCGGTAGCATTACCCTATTTCTCAGTAACATTAGGTACTTGCTTAGGCAAAGTGTCAGGTTCTTCAATGTAAACAAATCTACTATACTCTTTTGGTTCTCTTTTTCTTTCCTCATCATTCTTCTCGTAAAATTCATCAACTCTTACATTTCCACTTTCAATGATCTTGTTAGAAGACTTGTTCAAACATTTATAAGCTTTGCTCTTAGTGGAATATCCTAGAAATATTCCATCATCATCTTTTGAGTCAAATTTCCCATTTCTCTCATCTTTCATAATATAGCATCGACTTCCAAATATTCTAAAGTAACTCACATTAGGTGTATAACCATACCATAATTCATAAGGTGTCTTATTTGTATCTTTCTTTAGTTGTACTTGGTTCAATGTGTATATAGCAGTACTAATAGCTTCCCTCCAGTATACTTGTGCAACATTATTTTCAATCATCAATGTTCTAGCACAATCTGCAATTGATCTATTTGTCCTTTCAGCAATCCCATTATGTTGTGGTGTTCTTGGTGCAGAGACATGTCTCTTAATTACATATTCATTAAAAAATTTAGTGAAATCATCAAAAATAAATTCTCCTCCTCTTTCAGATCTTAAACATTTTAGTTCTTTACCACTTTATTTTTCCACTTTAGCTTTGTACCATTTGAACATCTTAAATGCTTCAGATTTTTCTTTTAAGAACATGACAGTCATCATTCTAGAGTAGTCATCAACAAATAAAATGAAGTATCTGTCACCATAATAACTTTTTATTCTCACTGTTCCACATAGGTCTGTATGAACTAATTCCAAAATATCATTAGAAGAGAAATTTTTTCTCTTAAAACTAGATTTTGATATTTTTCCCATTTGACAATTCTTGCACATGACATGGTCAAGTTTAGATAAACTCGGTAAGCCTCTTACTTTTATTTTTTTATTGATCTTCACTATGTTGTCAAAATTTACATGAAATGACCTCTTATGCCACAACCAAACATCTTCATTCCTAGCCATCAAACAAGTAGTTTCAGAAATGTCAAGATAGAATAGATTACCTTTTGATTGTTCTCTAGTGCCGATCAACTTTCCTATTTCATCATAGATTATAGCTTTTGTATTTTCAAATGCAACTTGGCGACCTGTGTTATTCAATTGTGAAACACTCAACAGATTATAATTAAGTCCTTTCACCCAATATGCATTCTTATATTTGATCTTATTGTTCAGCCATATAGTCCCCTTTCCTTTCACTTGAAAAGGTGTATCATTTCCCATTCTAACAGATCAACCATTATAATGCTCAAGAAATTCAAATTTTTCTTTATCTCCAGTCATGTGATGTGTCTAGCCACTATAAATAACCCAAATGTCATGATTTCTAACTTTAGAAATAAGTTTTGTTTCAACATACCTTTCATCTTCTTTTAAACTTCTTTCGAAGTTACAAATACTATCTCAATGTCTTCATCGGTGTCGGTGTCGATGTCTTTATCTTTATCTTCAACATTGTAACATGCCTTCTTTCCTTTGTCTATGTAATCTCAGTTACTCCTTCTGTCATCCTATTAGTTTCTTCTATATTCTCGATCATCCTTTCTTTCATTAGATCTTTCATTTCTTTCATAACTTTTTCTGTTAGGGCATATGGCAGCAAAGTGTCCAATTTCTTTACAATTAAAGCATATCAAAGGTAGTTAACCTTTATACCTTCCTTTACCTTTTTCAATCTTCTAGCCATTAATGCTTCAAGTTCATCAAGTTATTTATCATCATTGTCACTATGACTGTCATTTCTTATCATGTGTTTATTACCAGATTTACTAATTTTCAAAGAGGACATAAATGTAGATTCAATAGTAGGAACAACACTATTGTCAAAATTGTTCAGCTCAAATGAAATTAGCCTACCAACTAGAGTATCAATTGTAATATTTTTTCCAAGTGCTTCTCTCATTTCATGTATTGTAGAGACTCTAATAGAATAAATAGGCAACAAAGTTCTAAGAATCGTACTTACAATAGTGTCTTCATCAATAACTCCACCTTCTCCACGAATAGCATTCACAACCTCCTTGATTTGGTTGTTATACTATGTTATGTTTTCTCCTTCTTTCATTCTCATGTCATCAAATTTTCCTCAGAGACTTTCAACTTTAGCTCTTTACACATTTTCATCTCCTCCATAAACTAGTATAAGATTTTCCTACATTTGCTGGCTGATGTACATGGCTTGACATCCTCAAATTCAGCATCAGATAGTGAAGAAGAAAGTTCTACCATCATAGTATTGTGATCGTGTTTCTCTCTTATCTGATTAATAGTCAAAGGTCGAGTAGGCAAGATAAATTGAGTATCCAGGTATAGAATTATATCATCTCCAATCCTTGATAGGTATAGTCTCATTCTTCTCTTCCATGTTGAAAAGTTTTCCTTGTTCAACTTAGGTGCATCTTTCTTATACATCTTGTGATCTTTAGCTTAAGTCCTTTAAAACTTTCCTTCTAAGCACTCTATCTTTGATACCAATTGTTAGATAACTAAGAGGGTGGGTAATCAGTTAGCTCCAGTTATCCTATAGTCCCAAATTCTCCCAGATGTATATAACAACAATTTCAAACATATAAATTAACTCATCTACCAAATCATCTACCGCATAGCAGTAAATCAATTATTGGGATTACTGATTAATGTAGATAAAGTAATGTGTAACAAAAAATAACAATCATATACATTAACACATAAATTTTTAAAGTGGAAACCCTTCTAAGGGAAAACCCACCTGGGACTGGTAACGCAAAACATTTCACTCTTCTAAACTGAGCTTGGTTAATAGCCAACCCTGTTAAAGGTTACAATGCACACTATTAAATGTGACCTAGTTAGAGGATTTATCACTAACAGTTCTCCCTTAACCAATCATTCACTATGGGTCAACAATAAAACACTCAACATTCATTTGAATTTCATAATAAATACTTTCAAGTCCTACTCGGTTAAGAGAGATTTATGTAACAATGGTTAAATTGATACAGTAATGATCTAATTCAAATACAACTCTATTTGTAGATTTTTAGATCTATGCTAAGTACATAATACCTCTGATCAATTTTTTCACTTCAGTTCCTCTAATTCTTCATACTTTTTTCTCCTTGGTAAATGCTCTTTCCTCTGTTGTTCGGTGTTGTCTACAGAATTTCTCGATTCAGTCTTCAACTAGTTTGATCAGTCATGCTTGAATTTTGCATGTGTGTGTATTATCATCTTAATGAATCTCTTGTCTCTTATATATACATCATAGCGTATTTAATTTATATCCTTTAGATTTTTCCACTTAATCTCCATCATTGATTTTTCCATTTAAACCTTCCTCGACAGTTGTGTCAAAAACCGTTGATCTCTAAGTTTTGTTGATTATTAGTGTCCCACACTTAACCATTTATCCAGGCATGTTAGCTAGTCATCACTGTGGCCAAACTATCTAGTATAGGCCGAGCTATCCGGCATAGTCATTTCTGATAATATTTATGGTTTCCGAGTGACTCGGCAATCAAGCAAAAGTTGATCATATTCATGTCGAGGGCCAGAGACTTAAGTGCCAAGCAAGACAATTTTGGCATACATGTCAGGAATGACACAAACTTGTAGGTAAACCATTTTGGGCCAACTTGTTCATGCATTTAATGATTTCAACGGAGTTAATTATGCATTTAATTATTTTATCCTATGCGTGGCATGGAGCCAATCAGAAAATTGGAATGCCTAAGAGGCATAAGCTTTTGATCTTGATCGTTGATCTAGATCTAATTGCCAGATTCATAAAGTATATTAAGATTTTTTCTTAAACCCTAAAGTGTATGAGAGAATAGAGTGTATGCGTAGATAGAGATGCGCTAAGATTTATCTTAAGGAAGAAGCATAGATCTAGCAGAGTGACAAAACAGTGAACAATAGAGTAAAGACATATCAGATTATAAGATCAGAAAAGGTATTAGAAAGAGGAGATATGTTATCAGCATCAGAGTTCACATTGAAGGATCATATCTTGAGACATTATAACAAGTGTATCAAGTGAAATTTCTTAACAGAGTGGTTCTAGAAGACCTTCCTAAATCTCTTAACCGGGTGCTTACTTTGTTGTAAGTTTAATCCTTTCACAAGGTAGATTGTAATGATCTAAAGCTCTTAACCAGGCAGACCTTTAACCAGGTAGATTACATATTGTGATCAAACTTTGTATCCCTAACATGCATACTTTATTGCTGCAATAGTGAAGATATTTGTGGGTGTCATCCCCACCCCAGTTTTACCTATTTGGGCTTCTGGGTTACCAAAATTATGTGTCATGAGTTACTTATTTTATGTTGTGGATGATAATAGTTGTTAGATTAATTTCATTTATGTATGAATGTGGATCAGTTAGTTTTAAGTGATTAAATTTCAAGATTTGATTCACCCCCCCCCTCTCAGTATCTTTCTTTCCCAATATTGTACTTCCAACAATTGGTATCAGAGCTCAGTTCTCCTACAAAAGGTTTTAATGAGCTTAAGAGTACAGATCTGGAAATGGAGATTTACAAATTGGGTAAAGTCATTGAGAATCAGAAGATTGAAATTCAACTAGCATTACATCAGCTTGAGATAGCTAGACAGGAATTGAGGAATTCATTGACATCTAGGAAAGATTTGGCCAAAAAAATGAATGATACTCATTATCAGGAAGAAGACACTGCAAATCTATTTAAGAATGGAGATTCTACTAAGAGCGATGCAACAATTGTAGATCTACTGGAAAGGAATAATGCATTGTGTGAAGAATTTAGAACCATGAAAAGAGAACAAGAAATGCCAACAGTAAGACTATGTGAAGTAGTGGAACAAAAGAAGAAAGCTGAAGATGACAAAGCTATGGCTAAAGAAGATAAAATAATGATGACTGACAGACTTGATGAAAGGACACATGATTTACAAATGATGACAAACAATCAGATTGACATGGTGAATCAACTGCTACTTACAAATCAGGAGATCAGTAGGAAAGACATGGAAATAATGAATTTGAGATATGAGAGTAGTCAATTGAAGGATGAATTGAGATCTGAGAAAGAACTGAATGAAAGGTTGAATAGACCTAATGAAGCTTTGACTCATTTTGATAACTTGATGGAAGCATCAAGGAGATCAAAAGATTCTTCTGGATTAGGCCACACTAAACAACAGACATCTACTGAGAAAGGAGAATCATCTAAGACTGGTGAAAGGAGGAGTGCAAATAAAAAGAATAACAAACCTGTATGCCATCATTGTGGAAAATCGGGACACACAACAAATATCTCCCGAGGTAAGAATGGTAAGTCCAATCCTAAACCCAAGTTCAATGGTTATTTCTTTAACTGTAAGAAGTTTGGACATAAAGCACATGAATGTTGGGCTAAGACAAATGATGCACCTTCCACACCAAGAATCAATGGATATTGTTACAACTGTCAAAAATTTGGACATAAGGCACAAGATTGCAGATCTAATGCTAAATAAAAATGGACATCAAAGACACAAGCAAAAGCACCAAGGAAAGGCAACACTTACAATTGGGATTATAACACAATGAAAGTTGTCATTATTGTGAAGAGTATGGACATGCACCTGAAGACTGCATAAAGACACATTTCAGAGGAAGATCTTAGAGTTGGATGAATGGAAGCCTAGTTTTCTTTAGTTGTTTGAAAATTGGTCATACTAAGAGAGATTTCAAGACAAGAGTACATGCTCCTACTGTTGAGGAAATTAGAGCATAGATGAACTAGGCATGGGTAAGGAAAATAGAACCGAGAAGCAGTGAAACTATTGAAGTCAAGGTCACCCAATCCAATGGATCAGGTGATCACACCATCTCTAACTAAGAAAAAGAGGTATGTAAGGAACTGCATTTAAATTTTATTTCTTACACCAGTTCCTAACATATAAATGTGCCAAAGTCCATATCTGCATATGTTAAGATGCACCAGGACATATTTGAAGACATGTACCAAGTAAAAGTTAAATTGCACTATAGGTGTCGAGCATCAGTGGTATTCCCTAAGGTCGAGCTCTTTAGTGTGTGCCTAGCTAATATGGTTGGCCGAGTAAGTTTTAATGATGGCTGAGTACAGTTAGCCGAGTGGTTTGCAAGTTGTGTTAGTCGGTCGTGGATGGCTATTTGGCACTAACCCAATGGGAAGAGTATTTAATACTGACCTACTTTTACCTTTGGAGTCTATTAAAGGATAGAACCATTTATTCTTCATTCTTACCTTGCAATTTAGAAATTCACAGAGTGATTGAGGATTTTCAAACTTGATTTCTACAAATTTTTCTCAAGGATCTTTTTAGCGTGCCGTCAACCACCTTAAAGTGAACAGTGCAAAGTGTGACTTGTTGAGGTACTATGTTCATCATCTTTGAAACCATAATTTATGAGATCATGGCTGCAAGTTCTTTCACAGTAGTAAAGGGTATGGAGAAGGAGTTGAGACAAGTTCAATTGGTGAGGAGTGACACCTGTGCACCTCCCAACTTTTGTGTTTTTCTAGAAAGCACTATCCAAGGTAATTTGACTGGAGCCCTATCATCAATTCCACCCAAGTTACTTATGATACATGATGTAAGATTGTGTTATATGGTTAAAATTGGTGAAGTTGGGGATAGAAAATTGAGGGAATCTTATAGCAAATTGTGTGAAAATAGAATTCTGAAAGATGAATTCAAACATCTAGCCAACAAAGGGTTAACTTGTGCCCTAGACTTCCCACAGGATTTTAAGATGGAATGGATTAAGATTGTCCTGAGCTGAGTACATGACATGAATATTTGGCTGGAAAATGGACCAATTAAGATTACAAAAGACATTATTCATAGGGTAACTAGATATCTGATTGTTAGTGGGAAAAGGACCATGAGGGATCAGAAGAAGGAAGATATAGCAGCTAATACTGGAGTAGTTTAGAACAATAGAGGCATGACTATTTCTATAATCAAGGATTTGGAGCTTGATTTTGGAGTAAGGGTAATTTCACATAAGTTCTATTAGTAGAGCCGACTGGATAGTTTTCCATGTATGACAGTCGAACAAGCTTGGAAGATAGTGAAAAAGAATCATACTTACAACCTTGTTGAGCTTCAATTGATGCAACTGGAAGAGAACCTTTCTTCAATTAGGAAGGAAAAGAACTCATCATGTAAGTTTGGTTCTCTACTAATTTTTATATTCTTCTATGTACAAAATTCATTTCCCACACTCGGAAATATTGTTTGGAAGAAGGACAGACCTATCACTCAGTAGATTAATGCATTCAGTCAACAATTAGGCAACAACTTTAATAGTATTATGGGAACATATTTTTTTGAATTCAAGAAGAGAATCAGGTTGAGAAGTAGAATTCCCAGATCATTAGTGGAGAAGCATTATGAGGAGATTTGTTTTCTAGTTCACACAGATTTCACTTATGCTCAGGTAGTAATACCTAGGGTATCATAGCTAAAGTCATTTCCTTATGAAGTTAACATTGATGAGACATCTATAGCAATCATAGCACTCCTAGTAGAGGAGATTGATAGCTCAGTTCAACAATTTGGAAACTATGAAGAAGAAAAGGCCAAATACCTATGGATTTGAAGGCTGGAACTATGGAGAGGAAGAGGAAAAAGATTGTTAAGAATCTAAAGAAAATGGTTGGGTTACCTAGTGATGAGGAGGCAGAGGATGCACCTCTAGACCTAACTACGGGACTGGGAGAAGATATATCTATTGAAGAAGAAGAAGTTAGTAAATCTGAGGAAGATATTCCTATGAAAGCAAAAGGAAAGCAACCAATAGTTGCTAAGGTGACCAAGCTGAGAAAAGAAAAACCTAAGGTTACCCCTCCTGTTGTTAACCGTCCAAGGACAAGGGCGTCAATTGTTTCATCTACTATAGTACAAAATAAGGTATATACAAAAAAGAATGCTGGAGAGAGTAGTTTTGGTAAAAGGAAACAAGTTGCAACAAAGGCTGTGTTGAGCCTACCTATGAAGAGACCGAGGAGAAAACTACACTTGGAGTTAGATAGTGATGAAGAAAAGATAGAAACTGATGAACCTAACAACATACCTACTACATCATTCAAACATCCCATAGACATTGATGAGGTATGTAAGAACATCAAAAGTTCTATAGGGTTATCCAATTTAAATTTATCAAGTATGAGAAGTTAAAGATAGAAGATAAGCATAAGGTTCAGGAAGCACTTTTAGACATGATGAGCACTTTCAAGATGACACCTATAGAGATAGGAAATAATGTGCCAACAGAACTTTATGACTTTTTATCTAGTAAATGGGAATATGCATTGATGACTGAAAGGCAGATAAGAGAAGCAACATTGGCTAGAGTTATCCTAGAACTAACCAAGAAATAGTTAGCTAAATTTGTTCAGGATAATAAGCATAAGTTTATACCTAAACTCAGAGCCTATGCTATTTTGAAAAATGATATTGAAGGAGTAGTACAATAGAGTACTAGGATTTGGAAAGAACTCTTTGGGTTGTCAGTCCAAAAAGAGAAGAAATCAGATGAAGGAACCTCCAAGCAGAAGGCAAAAGAAGTAGAGACCACCTCTGAGCCACAAAAAGTAGAAGAAAAAATTGCTACTGAATCTACAAAGACTAGAGTAGAACTGAAAGAGAAAACAGATACAGTGAAAACTATGGATCTGATAGCAGATAGTCCAATTGATACCATAATTGATGTCACTAGCAATTTGGATGTTGAGGGTCAGGATGAGCTGGCAGACACAAGTATCGAATCGCCTATCAAAACTATTGAGGCTAATGAAGAGAAAGCATCCGAGAAAGAGAAGACAGAAGAACAAGAGGTAAATACTAAAAATCCACCTATTTTAGAGGTTATGCAAAAAATTATTAGATAGTGGAGAGGAGATAAAGGATACTGAGCCTAAAGAATAAGAGGTTGTACAAGTATTGGTTAATCTACCACACTCTGCATCATCTACTCCTGTTGGTCCTAAAACCAGGGGTATGCCTGATCATCAGACAATCTTGACTAAATTGAAAGATGTAATGGGAACTAACACTGTTAAAGGAAAAGGTGTTGATGAAATTGAACTAAGCATCAGCTCACCAGAACTCAAGAGGAGGAAAATAATTAAGAAGAAGTCTCCAAACCTAAATGTCACATTAGATGAATTCATTGTGATTCCAAAATAGGATCCCAACAATTTGTCTTTTGAACAGATAGAGACTCTTCAAGACCTAATTAAGAGGAAGAAAAGGCAAGAAGAAATGAAAAGAGAGAAAAAACAAAAGCAAGTTTTACATGACATCAAAGATATTTTGTGAAAGCTTTTGACATGGAAGATGAAAATCCTCAAGCACCTATTTTGGAACAGTTATTTCACATTGTGCAGAAGGTCAATGATGAAAAAATTGAGGCTAATGAAAAGTTGTTGCAATGGTCCAAAAGAAAATTTGAGAACAAATTCTTGGAGAAGATCTCAGCAGAGATTGCTACAAAATAGGTTGAACTTTCTTCTCTTGTAGAGATTCTTGAGGAAGTTGCAAATAATGTTTATTCTTTGTATAGAAATTTATGTGATGTATAATTCTTCACAAAGGATAATCTATAGCTTATTGAGAAGCTGCAATTAGATTTGAAGTCAACTGGTAGTTCATTAAGCATGGATGCTAGCACTAGATCCATACACTTTAATAAGTTGACTCATACACAGAGAAGATTAGCCAAGCTTATGGCTGAAGATGGCAGAATAACAGCAAAGTTAATAACTATTCAGACTGCCTTAATACCTCATCTGGAGGTTATTCAGAAGGAACTTTCAGCTGCAAAAGACTTAGTCAAGAGGGATTATCATCTCTCTATTGCAGATATTTTGGTGAGTCTAGCTGCCGAGCTAGAAATCAAGTTTCAGGTAATGAAGTATGTAAAGGACAGTCGGGATACAACATTTGCTTTAACATAACAACTTCATAAATAGTTTTTGGACAAGTATAGCTAAACCCCACCAGCTATCAATGACAAAAACAAGGGGGAAATGGATAAGGGCTCAGTACAAGAGAAACAAAACTAGGTATAAATATTCTTGTTGAAGGCATGTATACTATGTAAATTCTTTTATGTAGTATGGAGTACATTCCTAGGGGGAGTACATTGTGTACTTAGGCAAATTTTGGATGGAAAGAAATGATAAGTATGTTTTTGCCACTAATATCAAAGGGGGAGATTGTTGATCTCTAAGTTTTTTTGATTATTAGTGTCCCACACTTAGTCATTTATCCAGGCAGGTTAGCTGGTCATCACTATGGCCGAGCTATTCAATATAGGCTGAGCTATCCGGTATAGTCATTTTTGAGCAGATTTATGGTTGCCGAGTGACTCGACAATCAAGCAAAAGTTGATCATGTTCATGTCGAGCGCCAGAGACTTAAGTGTCGAGAAAGACAGTTTTGGCATACATGTCAGGAATGACACAAACTTGTAGGTAAACCATTTTGGGCCAGCTTTTTCATGCATTTAATGATTTCAATGGAGTTAATTATGCATTTAATTATTTTATCCTATGCGTGGCATGGAGCCAATCAGAAAATTGGAATGCCTAAGTGGCATAAGCTTTTGATCTTGATCGTTGATCTAGATCTAATCGCTAGATTTGTAAAGTATATTAAGATTTCTTCTTAAAACCTAAAGTGTATGAGAGAATAGAGTGTATGCGTACAGAGAGATGCACTAAGAGTTATCTTGAGGAAGAAGCATAGATCTAGCAGAGTGACAGAGAAGTGAATAGCAGAGTAAAGACATATCAGATTATAAGATCAGAAAAGGTATTGGAAAGAGGAGATTTGTTATCATCATCAAAGTGTACATCGAAGGATCATATCTTGAGACATTCTAACAAGTGTATCAGGTGAAATCTCTTAACAAAGTGGTTCTAGCAGACCTCTCTAAATCTCTTAACCGAGTGCTTACTTTGTTGTAAGTTTAAATCCTTTCACAAGGTAGATCGTAATGATCTAAAGCTCTTAACTGGGCAGACCTTTAACTAGGTAGATTACATATTGTGATCAAACTTTGTAGCCCTAACATGAACACTTTATTGTTTCAGTAGTGAAGATCTTTGTGGGTGTCATCCCCACCCCAGTTTTACCTATTTGGGTTTCTGGGTTACCAAAATTATGTGTCATGAGTTACTTATTTCATGTTTTGGATTCTAATAGTTGTTAGATTAATTTCATATATGTATGAATGTAGATCAGTTAGTTTTAAGTGATTAAATTTCAAGACCTGATTCACCCCCCCTTCTCAGTATCTTTCTTTCCCAATATTGTATTTCCAACAAAAAACACGTTTCAATCTTCTTCGTCTGATCATCCTTGAATTTTCATAGATGTTTGATCATCATAATAAACCTTATCAATTACCCTGGAATCATCAATTTGTCATCTCATCATTTTAGTTAGCCTTTAGTTTCTTTTTATTTCTCGGTCAATTCTGTGATGTGTCGGTGACCCCTAGTTCAGTTAACACTGTGCTCGATATACACTACATTTACTCGGTGTTCACTATTACTCGGTGTATATAAAAACTCTTTAGTTACCGACCACATAAACATTATTTGTTCTAGGTCTTTAACCCATAATAGATGTTTGTTACCATAATGATAATCAAAACAAGTTGACATCAATGAAAATGCATTAATAGATTAATTTATATCATCACATTTGTAACTCGGTTGATCATCAACAAAATGACTTCAAACATACAATCAGTTGTAGTTCATCAAATGCTGGAGCATAAAAAATAACATATCATCCTATACAATGATCCAAACTGTCCATCCCATACTAGACATCTTAATAGAATAATGCAAATTCACATTTCAAATTACATATCAATGATCATCAAAACATCATAGGAACCTATCTCCAAACATGGAGTAACTTAATCCACAAGATAAGCATTCAGAACACAGAACCACCATAATAGTAGAAACAAGGTGACTAAGATAAATAGGACTCAACACAAAAGTGGTCGTCACCTTTTCGTGGTCAAATAACAATGATCGAAGACTCAGAGAACAAACAACATAAGAAACAACTGTATACAAGAACCAATTGAGACATGAAAATAGTTATAAATACTCTGGAATATGAATCCAAAGTGCACAAGAATAGATCCATAAAATAATTCAAGTCCCAGAAGACAAAATCCTTCCTAGGGCATCACTCTACCCATAACGACAATTAACCACAACAAAGGCAAAATAAAACTCCAATTAAAATAACATATCCATATATAAAATATCTTCTGATCAAATAATATAATTAACATTAAGTCGTACCCCAAATTAATTATGAGTTAATTAAATTATCCATAATCCCCAATCCATTATTATTAACTTAGGATCTTATAAATATATTCCAAATCTCTTTCTCAAAATCAAACTCTTAAATTTAAATATAAATTTAATTTTAAAAGTAATATATAATCCAAAATATAAGTCCTTAATAATTTATGTTATAACCTAAAGATTATACTTAATTAAACAAAATATTAATCAAATATAATTTAAAAATAAAACATTTAACAAAATTAATATAAATTAATCTATAAATCAAATAATATAAATTAATCTACATTAACAATCAATAAATATTAACTATAAACATTTATAAATAAACTAATATAAAAATAAATTTTAAACTAATTAATCTAATCAAATTTTAAATAAATAATAAATAATATAGACAAAACTCATTTTCAACTTAACCTTTATTTAAAATAAATAATAAATGTGAATCTTAGTAATGGGGTGTGGCCCCCACTCTGGTTTTCTTTTTATTATTTTGTTTTCTTTTTTATTTTTCTTTCTTTAAAATAAATAAAAATAATTGTTGTATTTATTTATTTTTTATTTTTTTAATAAATAAATATTATCTTTTTTATATTAATTAATTTATTTTAAAATAAATAAATAATATAAACACAACTCTCTTAAAAAAACAAATAATATTTTAATATTATTTATTTATTCATTTTATTTTATTTCTTTTCCTTTAAATAGAAATAAAATCTCATTTATTTATTGTTCCTTAAATAATTTTCATTTAATCTTTCTTATATA
>MU223538.1:574788-612508 GCA_018584345.1 Thuja plicata
GGAGCCTAGGGTTTTAACATATTCTCTTAAACATAGTTTTCTCTAAATTGAATATTGAGGTTTACAGATTTGACATACAAACAAGAAAACATAACCACAAAATAATACCAATAACCATATTCTAAGTTTGACAAACACGAAGCACACAAGGAATTTCACACAATGGGTTTCAGTAACTCAGACGCATAGAAGACAGGGATCTGAGTACTAAAATCAAGGATTCAAACCCTACCTCAAACCACCAGTTGGCAGAAGCCACAAAGAACAATCCAACCCTTGAAAATCCTCAGCTTTAAGTATTCCTTTCAATCCAAATCCAGAGCCAAAACCTGTAAAAATATGTGCAACCTGTGTAACCCTATGTGTGTCAAAAATGGCCAAAAGAAACCTGATAAAGAAAACCTACTCAACCTAGGGTTTCCAAAGCTCATGCGACCCTAAAAGCAAACTCAACTGAAAACTCAAATCAAAAAATCATTAATTTATTTAATAATTAATAATTACAAGCACTTTTCCAATTTAGTCGATTAACTCAGCTTTTTACTTTAAATTTATATTTTAATTTTAATAAAAGAATGTGCAACTTTCATTGCATAATAATATTTAATTAACAATTAATATTTTTAGCATATTAATAACATGCAAATTAATATTTAAATATCAATTCATTAATTATTCTTTTAAATCTCAATTTTGGATTTAATATTTAATTAAATCCTCTATTCCAAATATTAGACTTTTAATTAAGTCTTTTTAATTAACACATGTATTTAATTAATTTTCATTACTTAAATAATATCATATTTAATATTTCCAAATTTAATAAGATTTAATTATTAATTACATAATTAATCTAATAAATCACTCAACCAACTAACATAGAAATCACATCCAACACATGACAAGACAACATGATGACAAAACACTGAACCCAAAATACCACAAACAAGCACAAAGGAAGGATTCATGAATGACATCACCTTGACGAATTCATAAGGTAGAAAATAAGATACTTGTCCACTGTTTCAGGATAATAATGGCTTAAGTTGGGATTTGGACCTGGCTATTATCTCCCCTCTCTTACCATTGAGATGTTGTGGTAAGGCGCGCTCATCCTAAAAACTAAATGAAGTCAATGCTCGGTACCTACAAACCTACATCACAAAGTCGAGCATGTACATAATGTATATATATATATATATAATAGACAATTATAGGGATTGGATGAACGTGTGGATCTCACAATGCAAGTAACTACGTCTCCATCCTCTACCACATCAGACACATCATATAAAAATGTAAGATAAACACGCCACACAGTAATGTAAAAGATATATGCCAACCATACACATGCAAGTATGGGGTGAGTAAAATCATCCTTACATACGCATAATCATCATGAAAATAACAAAAATATTCTGGCATCATTATTGAAAGTAAATTTATGGGTGGGCACTACACCACCATAATGCAATAGGCCATTTAAAAAAATTTAGAGCTACATTTACCCTCAAAAATCCCTCAAAATTTTATCTTCTCTAGCAACCTTTGGCTATTCAATTTCTCTTCTTGTTCTTTCACTTGAATTTATTCTTCACCCAAAATATTTCTTGCATTTCCTATAGTTATTCTCACTTTTTTTCTTGTATCAACCATCTTATATCATTCCTTATCATTTCACAAAATTATTCCAACACCTCCTCTATTATGAGAATTCCTCTTCAAGGTGGAATGTTCCTAAAATAATTCTATTAGAGTCCTCATCCACAAGTCATAATGTAGTTTGCCTCATGTTTGCTAGTTTGTCCACATGCTCAAGAAAAATTTCTCATTTACCAATTGATGCATGATAGATCCTAACTCTAGTATGAAAAAAATACTCACCACTCAAATTAGGTAAAATTAATAAACACAAAATACTCCCTACTTAGACAGATCTCAACTTGCAATACAAAAAAAACAACTTTATTCAACCAAAGTGTGAAAATCATTCACATTATATTAATAAACAATGGCCTCCCATCCACGCTTTTAATGGATGTTAGGAAAATAATAATTGCAAAGTATACATGAATTAATATTTTGTTGATGAATCTATTCTCTCTATTGGTGCAAAAAATTCATCCTTTCTAAAATATTATTCACTCTATTCTCTGACCTAACTTCTCCAATTTTCTTACCCTTCGATGATTAAAATGAAAAGAAAAATTGTGAACCCTGATCTAGCCCAACCATAAGAAAGGGATTCACAAATCATTTAATCATAATATTAATGAAACACTTTACAAAAGCATAAAACAAATAAAATAAGCACTAAACACAATAAATGCCTTCGTGAAATGATTGATTCCATTGTCCTCCTATCTTCATGATCTTGTGTGGATGGAATGTGAGTGCTCTCAGTTTTGTAGAACAAAGCACAAGAGGCTATGAAAGAATGGAGATTGTTTATTGATAATGGGTATCATAATGGGTATGTGATAGTGGTTGATAATGATATGGTAATATGGGATCTCAAAGATCACTAGTATGCAAGTGCACAACTTCTCCAAGGGATTGAGTGTGCATGATAGAAAGATCACAAAATCATAGATTCATGAGGTAGAAAATGTGAGGAGAAAATGATCTTTTATAGAAACCTCACAATAATCAAGGAATAGGATTAAAAGGTGTTAGGAGAGTGAATAGGAATAATTGGTGTTTGGAAGGTCTTGACTTTAGGAATGAGATTCAAAATGAGGATCCATGTGACAAATATCACAAGCTCAAAATTTAGGAGTTGATCCATGTGATGAAGGTGATTGGTGGGATTAGAAAGAAATGAATTTAGGAATTTATAAAATAAACAAAGGTGTTTATCTAATAAATAGGAAATTTGGGAGATGGAAAATAGGTTGATTTAATAAATAAGAATTATTTAATTTTTTAAAGATAGAAATGGATAATGAACTATGTAAATAAAGAGGAATATATATTTAAATAATAGTATAAGAAGCTCATGAATTAATTAAATAAACATAAATGTCTATTTAATTAATAGATAATTTTTATTGATTTCATGAGGACATTTTTCAAGTGTAAACATTTTGCCCCTCTTTGAGACAATGTAGCTTGTCATATTGTTTCAAATAAATTTTTTGATTGTTGGTACATGCCCCAAATCAACCTGGTATGGTAATGGTTATGGCCACTCAAGGGACTGGGAAAAAATAATTTTGTCAAAAAAATTAGAAAAATAACTCGAAAAAGGAGAGGTACATGTTCAAGTTAAAGAGAGGAAAAAACAACATCAAAATTGAGTTAACATTGGCCTAGAACAGGACACAAATGTCCATGGGGAGCATAGTGGTCCACCATGACCAATTAGGGTTTACATGACCAATTAATGTTAGCACCACTATAAATAGGGCTAAGAGGGGTTCATTTATCTCATTTTCACTTGAATTCTTAAGGAGAAGAGAAAGGAGCTTAGGAAGTGAAGAAGTGAGTAGAAACAAGAAGGATGTAAACAGATCCATTAGGGGTGCATCGATTCAAATGAGTGTAATTATGGGTGAGAAAAAAGGACTATGAGGATCTAGTAAGTGGGTTTCTAGCTTCTTGATTTACACACTTTCTTTTTTATTTAGGCTAACAGACAAAGGAAAATAACAAATATGTAGGAAGATGATACTTACACTTTTGAGGATAGAAGCTACACTTTTGAAGCACAACTATGATTTTGAGAGGGGAAACTATGCTTATGTGATCCTACACATCTAACCTCTAAAGCTACACATTTATGCTAATCCTTTACATATGATTAATATATCAGGGAGTGCTAGGGGTCACTATTGTTGATGGAATAAAGCAAGAAACCATGATCAAGAGTTGATAAAGCTAATAAGGCTATTTGATACCCGATAAAATTAATAAGGCTAGTTGATACCTAATAAAGTTGACAAGGATAGTTGATAACCAAAATCATAAATACGAGCTAGTTGATAGTGGATTACATAGTTTAGGGCATGTTCTTATCCAGTAGCACTGATTAGGGTTGATTTTCAATTATGTAGGACTAATTAGAGAATTTGCAGTGGGTTTGAAATACTTTAGGGTGGGTTTGCATGCATTAGGGATAAGATAAAATATTTTAGGGTTGGTCAAAATAGGTTTAGGTTTGATGATTATAGTTTAGTGTTAGGTTAAATATGTTTATAGTTAATCAAAATAGTTTTCATAGGTTGATCACAATATGCTAGTGTCCATTGGAATATGGTATGTGATACAATGCTCAAGAATAAGTAAAATGAGGGTTTGTTGTTAGCATTGGAAAAGAGATGTAATAGTGAGCATTGTACTTTCCACTTACCAATGAGATAGATGAAAATGACACTAGAGAATGTGTATAGGATACCAATGATGCAGATTATAGGTGAGTTGGTTCAATATGATCAACAAGGGGATGAGGCTACTCTACATTGAGTCTTTAGTGATCACACAAGGGACCTAGATATTAGAGGAGGGAGATCAATTGGTTTGAGATGATCACCTATGGATCACCTTTATTATGTGTGTTAGGGTGAATGATTGTAAGATACATAAGTCTAGACAAGAGGTCGCAAGGTTTATCTATTAGTTGGGGGATGAGTCTAGAGAGGATGGTAATGGACAAGACTCAATTTGTGTAGGGTCCCCATTTGTTATCTTGTTTGTACCATGATATTCACTAGGTGATATATCATGGAGGGTACAAGATGTCAGATAGGGTTATGCTATTACTAGTATGGGCATGAGAGCACATCACAGTGACATGACTAATTCATATCAGGATTAAGGGAGAAGGGAAACATTATTGTTAGGAATAATAGTCCACAAGACAACTAAGAGGGGGGATGAATCAGTTGTGATATATAATATTAAACTTTAAACTTTATAAACCAAAACTATAATTCAAATGATAACACAGTAAATTCCAACACAATAACACAATACTTGTTGTCTAGGAAACCTTGTTAAAGGTAAAACTCCAGTGGGAATTAGTACCAAAAAATAATGTATCGAGAGTATAGTATCCATGTTAAAATATTTAGCCCTGTTAGGAGCTTATTACAACATTACAATACACAGTCCATGTTAGCAGACAGACCCTGTTAGGAGTCAATAAAAGTATTACGCTCACTGCCTAGGAATGCTTCCCAAAGAAAGTTAAAGCTACCCTCAAGGATTCACAATTTGAACAAGTGTATATAGGAAATATACAATCCAGTGAACTGTCTGATAGCAACTATCTTTGCTTGGTTAGTTCCAATTAAGTATATTTATCACAAAATCTGCTCTACATCTAGTAGAAAAACAAGCCTCACATCTTTCACTTCTCTTCCTTTTTAATCTCTACCACATCTTTCCAAAAGAAAAGATCTCACATATATACCATTTTACAATAATTCATTAGGTCAACCAATTAAGCTTTCCTAATACACAAATAATTAATTAGGTCGGACAATTAGGATTTCCCAATATACAAATAATTATTTAACCCCTTTCTAAGATACACATGGTACCTATAACAAGTAAACATCAAATGCAATCCGTCATTTATACTCCAAGATCCGCAATCCATGCTCACAATTCATAATACATGCTACATGTCTGAAGTCGGCCACCAAAATATGTCTCCTTCAGATTACATGCCATAGCTGGCATCACCAACATGCTCACACAAATTGATCAATACCCAATGTTCCTTAATATGTCCTCTGCCATCCAGTAAGCTTGCATCACCTAAAAATATCTTCTTCTGTAAGATATACACAAAACACAGAGATCCGCTCTGTCAAGCATCACATTTATAGTCCAGAAAATAGTCTTCATTAAAACAACTGTAACATCCTCAATATACAACATAGAGCCAAGAGACCTTAGGAATAAGGTCAACACACATTCTTCTTCATATAACCAATTTTGATCATTCTGAAACATCCGTACAGTGTCCGTACACTTCTGCCAATCAAGTAACCAGTCTTTTCTCTCCACAGAAATATATGTTGACATCAGTGACAAAACATGAATATCAATAGTATGAATAGTATCCAAATCTAATATCATGCAACATTATCCCCCTTTGGCATTGATGGAAACATATAGTAAAATCCATCAACCCAAAAGTACTCTCTCTCAATACAATCTTCTCAATATCCTCAACACAAATCTCCCCAAAACAGTAGGGATTTTCACATAGAATCTTTCCCCCTTTGGAAGAAATGGAAAAGGGTGCCATAACTCAACTATAATATTCTATAAGGTGTAGCTTTTTCAAATCTTCATGTCCAACATCCAGGTGCAAGATCACCCAAATATGCTCTAGTGTTCCTCTGGTCACTCCCTCGGAGGAGTAGATCTATACATCAAGTCCATAAAATGATATAGCTATGAAAGCCACTAGACTGATGCATATCTGCATTAATTAATTATCAAAAGGAGGGACTCTGACCCCAAGCATGCTTCTGAGACACTCAAAATCATCTTTTGGTAAATTTTTTGTAAATATATCTGCTATCTATTCCTTTTTGCTAATATACTCCAGCTCAATCTCTTTCTCTGCTACCTTCTCCCTCAAGAAATGATATTTAATAGAACTATGTTTAGTATTTGAATGAATAACATGATTCTTTGACATATTCACTGTGCTATTGTTATCACAATGGATAACCATTGGTTCTTCAAAAATTATTCCAATGTCCTTCAGCATTTTTTTCATCCAAACAACTTGTGTGCAATTTATTGCAGCAGCAACATACTCTGATTTAGCAATAGAGTAAGCAATAAAGTTCTGCTTCTTACTTAACCTAGAAACCAATCTTTTACCAAGGAAAAAATGCACCACCACTTGTACTCTTTCTATCATCCACATTACCTACCCAATCAGTATCAATATAAGCCTGCAAAATAAAATCATCTAATTTTTCATAGCATAATCCATATTTTTTTGTTCCTTTCAGGTATCTAAAAATTATTTTCATAGCAGCAAGATGTGTCTCTTTAGGATCTACTTGATATCTTTCCACAATTCCAATTGCATTGGTAATATTTGGTCTAGTGTGAGTTAGATATTGTAGACCACCAATCATAGATCTATACTTTGTCTGAAAAACACTTTGAGTCTCATCATTACTAGTCAGTTTGTATCCAGTCACCATAGGTGTTCCAACAGGTCTACAATCTTCCATTCCAAATTTCTTCAACATTTCCTTAAGATACTTGGTCTAAGATATAAAAATGTCATTCTTACTCCGATTGATTTGAAAACCAAGAAAAAATTTCATTTCACAAATCATTGACATCTCAAATTCATTTTCCATTTCTTTAGAGAACTTCTTACTCATCTTATCATTGCCTCCAAAAATGATATCATCAAAAAAATATACTATTATTAAGATTCCATCTTCATCAGTTCTTAAATATATATTATTTTTTGCATTACCTTTTCTAAAACCAAGATGAAGTAGATACTTGTCCAGTCTTTCATACCATGCTCTTGGTGCTTGTTTCAATCCATACAGTTCTTCTTCAACTTAAAAACCATGTCTTCACCATCTATCAAAGGAAAACCATCAGGTTTCTCAATGTATACTTCTTCTTCCATATCACCATTCAATAATTCTAATTTCACATCCATTTGATATACTTTAAAGTATTTATTTGCAGCATAAGAAATAAATAATCTCACAACTTCCAACCTAGCAACAGGAGCAAATTTTTATTCATATTCTATGCCTTCTTGTTGCGAGTAGCCCTTACACACCAATCTAGCCTTGCTTCTTACCATTGTTCCTTCCTCATCCATCTTATTTCTAAAAACCCATTTAGTTCCTATCACATTTTCATTCTTAGGTCTTGGAACCAATTCCCAAGTATTGTTTTTATTTATCTATTCAAGTTATTCTTCCATATATTTATTCCAAGATTCATCTCTACATGCTTCATCAGTAGTTTTCAGTTCAACTTGAGAAATCAAAAAAAATTCATCTCTAACTCTAGATCTAGTCATCATACCTTTACTTGCATCACCAATGATTTGATCTTCGGGATGGTTCTTCTTTACATACTTCAGAGTCTTAGGAGTCTTAGTAACCTCAATCAATTCATCTTTAGTTTCATTTTCAATCATCAAAGGTTCTTCAGGTTTAGCAGTGACCTCTTTCATCTTTGTAATCTAACCACATTCATATATTCTTTCCTGAATCTGAAACTTTTCATCTATCCCCACATTGGCACTTTCAATCAACTTCCTCAATCTCAGATTGAAACATTTATATGCTTTACTCTTAGTAGAATAACCAATAAAAATTCCTTCATCACTTCTAGCATAAAAATTCCCTATATCATCATCTCTTTTGATATAACATTTACTTCCAAATATTCTAAAATATTTTACAGTAGGTGTATGATCAAACCATAATTCATAAGGAATCTTACTTGTACCTTCTCTGATCTGAATTCTGTATAAGGTGTACACAACAGTGCCAACTCCTTCTCTCCAATGAACATGTGACACATTTCCTTCTAGCAACATATTCCTTGCAGCATCTCATAAAGTTATGTTTCTTCATTTTTCTATCCCATTCTGTTGTGGAGTTCTATGAGTTGATGTTTGTCTATATATTCCATGTTCTTCACAGTAGGTATTAAATAAATCTGATGTAAACTCTCCACCTTTGTCTGATCTCAAGCATTTTATCTTCAAACCATATTCATTCTCAACTTGTGCTTTAAATAACTTGAATTTGTCAAACGCTTCAGATTTCTCTCTCAAATATGTAACCCACATCATTCTAGAAAAGTCATCAACAAAAAATATAAAGTACCTTTCACCATAATAATATCTTGTTCTTGTAGGACCACACAGATATGTATGCACCAGATCCAACTTCCCTTTTGTTGAATAAGATTTTGTTTTAAAACTGTTTATGGCCTGCTTCCCCATTACACACTCTACACATAGTGTTAGATGGCTTTAAAATGTTAGGTAGATCTCTTACAACATTATCCATACTTTCCTTCACAATTTTATCAAATTTAACATGACAAAATCTTCTATGCCATAGCCAATTATCATCAACCTTCACAATAAAACAAGAAGCTTCAGATGTATTCAATTCAAATACATTACCTCTAGATTTAGTACCAGATGTGATCAAAGCTCCTGATTTACTTCTGATATATCATTTACCATCAATGAATTTCAATTTATAACCTCTGTCCACTATCTATCCAACACTCAACAAATTATGCTTAAGTCCATCAACAAGTAATACATTGTCAGTATTAGTTTTTCCATCCAGAGAGATTGATCCAACTCCAATGATAAGTTTAGGAGTATTTTCACCAAATCTAACAACACCACCATCATATATTTTCAAATTTGCAAATTTATTTTTATCTCCATTCATATGATGTGAGTTTTTAGTTATAACTGAGAGGGGGTGAATTAGTGGCCTCAAAAATTAATCCTTAAATCAACCCTTAAAACTTTGTAACCACAAATTATGTCTCAATTTATCTGTTTTCCTACAATATGAATGCCTTGAATTACTTATATCAATTTACTACTTGTCGGATTGTTTTCTTAAACCTTTGTATGTATGTTTACCGATACACAGTCATCTAGTTACCGAAACATAGTAAATATGCAGAGTATACCAATCAATCCAGAATCAACTATGTAAGATACAAAATAGTAAAGAAATGAATCATACACACATAACACATAGATTTTTAATGTGGAAACCTAATTAAGGGAAAAACCACTAGGACCGATACCCCAAATTTTCACTCTTCTGAAGTGAGCTTTGTTAGTAGCCAACCCTGTTAAAGGTTACAAACACACTGTTAGGTGTGACATTTTTAGAGGATTTAGAAATAGTTTGTCAACTAGTATCTGGCATCTAATGCTACCATCCTTGATCAAACACTCACTTGACCTGTCAATAGGTATCGGGCATATCCAATGTTGCTTTTGTGATCAAAATTTTTGATACTCCTTGGGATTTATCTCAATTGAAAAATACTTTTAAGTCATGCTTGATTAAGAGACTTATATGCTTCAATGGTTAAGCTAAAACACTAATGATATGTTCATACATACAACTAAATTGCATATTTTTAGATCTATTGTAGGTCCATTACTTCACTGATCAGTATAATCAAATATATACCTTTCCTCCACACTTGTTCTACTTTGTGATGCTTGTCTCACTGTTCGTCGATGTCTATAGAATCTAGCTCTTCCTTGAGTTTGTTGATCAGGACTGGAATGAATACTTTCTTCTCCTTTAGATTTTCTTTAGCATCTTTCCTCTTCTCTTGTTCACCCCCACACAATTTGTAATGAATTGGGTTTGTCTCTTATAGACAACATTTCCTCTTTTCTTGGCTTTCTTGATCTTGGCGTGTTCAACAATCTTTGCCAATAGATTTTAAAAAAATCTCTAGTCTGATCTCTTAGAGATACTCTTTCCAACTAGACAAAGTAGATTTAAATCAATTACTTATCTCTAGCTTTATCTGGATGATTAAAAAAATGATAAGTATCAGTTAACTCTATCTTTAGCTCTTGATAGCTAAGCATTTTGTCATTTTATGAACTCTTTGTTCTATCGGTCAACACTTTAGCTATTCATCGGTGATAACTGACTATTCTATCAGAGTGACTTCAGTTATCATCGAGATCTGTGTCTTTGTATTTTCCGTCGAGCAACACTAAAATTCTTTCCGTCGGGTTACTTTGTGTTTTGTTCATCAGGAAATACTGTAACTCTGCTCATCGGTAATGTTGTGCATTTCCTCATCGGGCAACACTATGATTTTGTTCTTTTACTCTGACTGTCGAGTGCACTCTATCAGTGTATACAGTCACTTAGTGAATACTTTACTTGTATGCATTACTGATAGCATATCCTTGATTCATGAGTTCTTTGAAGTATTTGGCAGTATCTCCATGACCATACAGATTATATTAAGTTGACATCAATGACAATACAATACAATACATTAACTGATTTAATTCCTTGCATGATCATCAACTTAACATCTTCAAACTGATTGCATCTTCAAACATTCAATCAGTTACATGTCATCAGTGAACAACCACTATTTATAACCCATTTAGATTTCTTTTCAAAACGAGATACTAAGGCTCTTTCCTCATGTATAGGTTCATCATCCTTTATAGCAATAAATCCAATTTCATCATAGTCACCATCATCATCAGAAACACCCTCACTAGCATAATAGAATTCCTTGTCTTTAGGATACTTTGATTTTTAAAACTTATGTTTATGCTTAGGAACCCTTGTAGGACATTTAGATGCAACATGACCAATCTTGTTCCATGAAAAACATTTCAAAGGTAATTTTCCTTCAAATTTACCCTTACCTCTCTTCTCTCTTCTAGCGATAAATGCTACCACTTCATCTAGATTTCTTTATTCATCATGTATTTGTTCCCATTCCTTAGCATAGTCTCCAAGCTCTTCTTTAAGGTTACTACTGTTGGTGATTGCAATTCTAGATAAGGTCTTTTTGTTCTTATGCATGGTTTCCTTGAATGCTGACTCAACTTTAGGTAAAGTATCTCCCAATTCTGCAGCCTCAAAAGTAGTTATCTTACCAATAAACATCTCTCTACTAAAGTTCGGTGTCAAAGGTATAATCTCTCTTTTATAGCTTGTACTTTGGTTCTATATGTAGGTGTCAAAGATCTAAGAATTTTTGCAATCACTTCTTCCTCACTGTAAGTACCTCCAAAGTTTCTAATGCCAGTAACTACTTTAGTAATTCTCTATCCATATGCCCTAATGTTCTCATCTTCTCTCATCTTCAATGATCCCATCTTTGTCTTCCATCTTTGTAGCTTTGTCTATTTTGTAAACATATCTCCTTCATACAATGCCTCTAACCTTGTCCAAATCTTATGTCCAGAGTCCAAGTCTTTTACTTTATGAATTCACCTTCAAAAAGTGTGTTGATCAATGATTCCCTTGTCACCATATTATATGAAAATAGCTTCTTTTCATCTTCAGTAGCTTTCTCTAGTTCATCCTCAATCGCTATCTTTTCATTCTTCTTTGTGATCATCCAGTATTCAATTCCCAAACATAGCAAATGTGTTCTCATTTTTTTCTTCCAACTGTCAAATTTTGCAGGATCAAATTTTGGACTATCCTTCCTGTAGTAAGTCATATTTAGGAACACCTCAAGCTATTAATATTTCTCTCTAAGGACCAGTATCTATGATACCAATTGTTAGGAATAGCATTCCATAAGACAACTAAGAGGGGGGCATGAATCAATTGTGATATAGAATATTAAACTTTAAACTTTATAAACCAAAACTACAATGAAAATGATAACACAATAAATTCCAACACAATAACACAATACTTTTTGAGGAAACCCTGTTAAAGGTAAAACCCCAGTGGGAATTAGCACCCACAAATAATATACTGAGAGTATAGTATCCCTGTTAAAAGATTTATCCCTGTTAGGAGCTTATTACAACATTATAGCACACAGTCCATGTTAGGAGATAGAACCTATTAGGAGTCAAGAAAAGTAGTAGGCTCACTGCCCAGGCACACTTCCTAAAGAATTTTAAAGCCACCATCAAGGATTCATAATTCGAACAAGTGTATATAGGAAATATACAATCCAGTGAACTGTCTGATAGCAAATATATTTTCTTGGTCAGTTCCAATGAAGTATCTTTATCACAAACTCTGCTCTACATCCAGAAGCAAAACAAGCCTCACAACTTTCACTTCTCTTCCTTTTTAATCTCTACCACACCTTTCCAAAATAAAAGATCTCACTTATATACCCTTTTACAATAATTCATTAGGTCGGCCAATTAATCTTTCCTAATAAACAAATAATTAATTAGGTCAGCCAATTAGGCTTTCCCAATATAAAAATAATTGTTTAACCCCTTGCTAAGATACACATGGTACCTATAAAAATTAAACATCAAATACAATCCATCATTTATACTCCAAGATCCGCAATCCATGCTCACAATTTATAATACACGCTACATGTATGAAGTCGGCCACCAAAATAGGTGTCCTCCAGAATACACGCCACAGATGACATCCCCAACATGATCACAAAAATTTATCAATACCCAACATTCCTCAATATGTCCTCTTTCATCTAGTAATCTCACATCACTTGAAATATATTCTTCTATAAGATATACCCAAAACATAGAGACTTGATCTGTCAAGCATCACAATTACAGTCCTGAAACCAGTCTTCATTAAAAAAACTATAACATCCTCAATATGAAACATAAATCCAAGGGAAATTAGGAATAAGGTCAACACACATTCTTCTTGATATAACCAACTTTTATCATTCTGAAACATCCGTACAGTGTCCTTACACTTCTACCAGTCAAGTAACCAGTCTGTTCTCTCCACAGAAAGATATGTTGACATCAGTGACAAAACATAAATATCAACAACATGAATAGTATCCAAATCTGATATCATCCAACACTTATGTCTATTCATATACCTGAGTCACATCTATGCCCAAGTTGGGAAAGATGAAGTACTAGAAACACATTCTAGACAAAGTGGACTTGGTGATCTGGAGGACATATCTAGATTACAAAGACTAGGAGGATATTGTAGAGTTTCTAATATATTTCTATCAAGCATAGTGCTTGATAGGGAGGATACCCTATATCATTTATAGACATCTACCATAGATGGTACAAAGATATTATGGCCATATATAGGGACTTCCTAGATGTATAGGTGTGTTTTCATATACTACAAGGGAGAGTAGAGACTGGGGACCCACTCTATCATTTGAGGTGGCTAAGGGAAAGTTTAAGACCCTAGTGCTTACTCCATGCAATATGAAAATGGATGTATCATATGTAAAGGTGAATATTGAGTATGAAAATTGGTTTTAAACACATCCATTTCTTAGACTATCAAGACTTTAAAGTTAGCACTATAATTATATGATGAGGAAAAGGATATACAGACACCTCTTAGGAGGATACACAAGGGGGACAATATAATGGGCTTGATACAGGTGTTAGATGGGATGGAGGGGATGATGATGAGGGTTAGGGACCACCACCATCATATCCAGTAGGAAAACCACTAAGGCTACCATGAGGTAGAGGGGGAAAAATGTCACAGGTAGAAGAGTATAGACAACCTCCAATATAGGTACAAATTTAGGGAATAGATGCTGAGATAGCCCATCTTTGTAGGCAGATAGGAGAGAGGTATAAATAATTAGTTACTACACAATGGTTGTTAGATGAGGTCATGGATGAGAGGAATGTAGCTCTAGAGAAGTTTTATAAATAAAAGGAATCATTAAAATAGATTCATACATCTATCTACATGGATTAGAGTGTTGTACAGGAGATACTCTACTTAGGTTTAGATGTGTTGTACTGGAAACAGGGGTATGATTCTATCATACGACCAAGATAGAGGATTGGGATATTTTCTTAAAGATCATATAAGAGATCATGTAGGATAGGCTTAGAGAGTAGAGGGGTCATCAGACCAAGGGGAACACCACCACTAGGTACACTAGGGGTGGGACCATCATGAGCTTATATAGGTCTAGGATGTGTAGATCCTGATAGGGGTAGTTCATCATAGATTTGTAAGATCCCTATGTATCAAAAAGATATAATGATATTTAAGAGAGAGTATTTATGTATTTTGGGACTCAATAGTAGTCACTTCTTATATTGACACAATTGTACTCCAACACATGACTTTTGAGACCTCTATATATGTAAGACTTTATTGACAAACTCAATATGGATTCATCATGGTAATATTTGATGTGATGTTATTAGATTATTTTTTATATGATGTGATGTTCTATATAATGATGTTTCTATGTGATGTGATCTAAATGATTTCTACATAATTCTATGTTTATGTTATGGATTCTATATTATATGTATATAATGGGTCTTAGATTTATCACTTTAGAATTATGATACATATGATGATATGTGATGCATTCCTGAGTAAGACATGTATGATCTTATATAGATATTTTTTGTGCATATGAAATTGTTTATGTAATACCTTCATGAGTTGACTTAGTGATATGATGCAAAATTATCTATGATGTAGATGATATGTATAAGCATGTGATGGATGCAAGATGTTATATGATAAGTGGGATTGATGTTTGTGTATAGGGTATGCAGCTAATGGAAGGAAAATCCTATATTTTTGGTTTGTTTGAGTACTTATTCATTCAACTTAGGTCTACCATCATGGGTAGGTAAACAAGAATGAAAGTTATGATGGATGGAAGTATGAAGAGAGATAGATGAGATGGAGAGAATTTTGTGCTTTTTTAATGTATTATATCATTATTGAGATTATGATGGAAAAAGGATGAGCTTGTCTATATGTGGAGTAGATCCAAATGAATTAGCATACCAATTGCATGAAGGAAGACACATTAGACAATTAAGGGTTGCCATTATTTAAATGTGGGTCATATGTCCTCAATGATCTTAGATAATCATTTCCTAAGAAAAATCAACATGTTACTAGGTAACAATTTACATGTAAGAATTACTTTTTTTGCTGGGAGGATAAAAATTTGTGCTTATGGTAAAGCCGTGACATCCTAATTTTATTCCTTCCACTGAAGTCTTCAGTAAGATCCCTATATGGGTTAGGCTCCCTAACCTTCCCCTTCATCTTTGGCATAACTCCATCCTTGAGGAAGTGGGTGGGGATTTGGGGGATTTTTTTTAATTTATAATTATCATTCCACTTTTTCACGCATCTTGGTAGACCTTGACACCTCGATGGGCCTCCCAAATGAAATAAAAATTGAATCATCCTTGGGATCTTGGATCCAGAAGCTTGACTATAAAGGTATTCCTTTTAGGTTTCAAAAATGTTTTAAGATTGGTCACATTTCATCCAAATGTGGCTTTGACACCAAGAAGAAGAAATATTCTCCTTCTTGGTGGAAGGGTGTCTCTACCCAACATTACACTATCTAGAAAAGTTCATCTCAGTTTGGGATGGTGGTTGTTCCTCATATTGGAAATCCTGTGCCTGTTATTGAGGAGGTTGATGCTCATGTTGGGCCTGTTGGTGCTACTAGTTCTATTCCTGTTGCTGGATGTGTTCCTATTGCTAGATCTATTATTGGATCTATTGTTGGATCTGTTCCTTTTGTTGGTTCTATTCCTGTTGCTAGATCTGTTCCTATCCCTTTTGCTGGATCTATTCCTATTTTTTCTCACCTAGTTGAGGCCAATAATTCTGATGGTTGTTCTAAGGATGCTATTTTTTCTAGCCTTGATGGTGTTTTGAATGTTGATGGTTTTAATTTTTCAATCCCACATCTTTTTATCCCTTTGGCTGGGTCTAATGTAAGCCCTGTGCTGACTGTTTTGCTAGATGATTCTTCTCCAGTGCTAGTTTTTGGATCTAGTAGTGTTGAAGAAGGTTGGACCATAGTTCAAGGTAAACATTCTAAGATGTCATCACCATATTTTCACATGATTATTTGGTCCCATATGAAGGGGACAAAAGGATAGTTCTTCCTCCTTTTTGTTGTGAATTTCTAATGGTTTATCTTGTGCAATGGTTTGGTTTTTCTCTAAGGTGTTGATCTTTTCTTTGGCTGGGCTCTTTTGTGTTTTTTTAGGACTTTTGGCCTTTTGTTCTGGCTGGCCGGTTGTGTGTTGGGAATGCTTAATGCTCTATCTTAAGGTTTATTTTTGTACAAGGGTTTGGGTCCCTTCAAAACCTATTTTTACCTATTAATCAAAAAAATTTACATGCAAGAAACAAGTGAACATGCCCCATCATTATCTCTCTATTCAAATATATCCTAGAGATAAGATCTCTAGTTAGAGATAGCCTAGATAAACTACATGGAATTTCACTATAGATAAAAATAAAAAAGCAATCAAAGACATCAAACAAACAACCATCATGATTCATGCAAAAATGATTCTTGTCAAAGTTGATGTGAATTGTCTAAAAGGTTGATAGGAATGGTTTTATGTCTTATTGATCTCCATCTCATCATATCATGATTTTTTTGAAGTATAATGCTTTTTGAATATATATATAAAAGTGTGATTGATCCATACAAAAAATTCCTTTATTGATAAGAAAAGTTTGAATAATACAGGTTGATGGTGCAAGTGGAAATTTATAATAGATTGTCAGTGAAAATGTGAACCTCAAAAGGAGAAAGTCCCTCTAGCCACAAGGTACCAAGTTTCCCAGCCCATAGCAAAGGTCAAGGAAATTCCTCAGTGAAAGAAAGGACTATCTTATTATGCATGGAGAAAGTGTGCACAAGAAAGAAACCAAGGGGAAACCATCCACAAGCCATGGTGAGGGTGGAAAAGTTATTATTATGTGGAAGGGAAATGGATATGGAAAGACCAAGTGGAATTTGAAACGAGAAGAAGAGTCCCTACACATGGTGCCAATTTCCCAATTTTCACCTTGGTACTTTCACAAGGTACCAATGGAGTGGTTTCCACCATAAGAAAAATTATTTATGATGATTTCTTTCTTTCTTTATTTTTCTCAAGAATTTTTATGATTTTTTTGTATTTTTTAGGACTTTTTAAGGGCGGTTCCCTAAGGGAATTAGACATAGAACTTGTGAAGGTGGATTTTTTTTATTGGATCATCTAATAGATCACCCTTGAGAGTAGCCAATTGATATCTGTTCACCCGTATGCAATATTTATAATGTATTGATTGAGAAAGTTAGGTTCAAACTTGCTCTTTTTCTCTCTTCATCTTGTTGATTTCTAGAATTCTCTTTAAGTAAAAGACCACCAGCCTTGAATGTCTATGGCTTAACTCTATGATTATAACTATGAAAAATGCATTTAGGATAAGATCTAAGATAGTTTAAAGCATTCTATATCTGTTCATCCAACAATTCTATTTCTTTCAAGAGGGATACTTTGTAGTCTTCATCACTAAAAAGATTGAATAAAGAGACCCCCAAATAAGGTAAATCAACCTCAATAGGTATGATAGATTTAGATCCATAAAAAATGGTATATGGTGTGGCACCTACAGGATAATGTACATGTGTACAATAATCCTATAAGTCAGGATTAAATTAAATGTGCCAGTCATGACAAACTTCATTGACCATTTTTTTGAGGAATTTTAAAATGGTTTTGTTAGAGGCCTCAAATTGACCATTACCTTGAAGGTAGAAATGATGTTGGATATTGAACTTATTAAAAATTTCACAAGCATCTCAATTATTCAAGGTATGACTATTATTTTTCATGATGGAGAGGGGAATATTGTATTAATATATGATATAATTATGGATAAATCATCAATTTGTTTACTAGTAATATATGTAAGAAGTATGACTTCTATCCACTTTTTGAAGTACTCAGTGGAAATATTGATAAATTTATGGTCATTGGAGGAAGATAGATGCATTTTTCCCACAAGGTTGAGTCCCCACAAACAAAAGGGCCAAGGTGTAGCAATCATTTTCAATTCCTATTTAGGTGCATGTATCAAGTATACATGCATTTGGCATTGCTTTCACTTCTAGATGAATTGATAGGAATCATTTTCCATGATAGGCCAATAATAACCAATGCATAAGAGTTTTTTAGTCAAGGTACGACCATTAAAATTTTCCCTAAATATACCCTCATGCACCTCTTGTAAGGCTCAATCTCACCATTCTCGAGACATATAAGGTACCATTGAGACCTCTCCAATATAAAGTATAAGTGATAATGACATAGTGGAAGGCTTGATGAATAAATGTTTTGCAGGATTATTTTGATAGGTTAGGGGTAGTATGTTATCATGAAGGTAGGTTTTAATATCATGATGCCAAGGGGACCTAGGACCTAAAATAATACCAATCAACTTGGATTTAGACATTGCATAAGTAGGGATCTAGAGAGCTTCCACTAGGAACTCATACCAAGAAGCATTATGTGGGATTTCACTGAGTGAAACAATTATGGCTATAGCATCATCAGTTACGTTGTTATCTCTAATAATTTTATCAAGAGTTATCATAGAAAATTGCATTCTAATTTCTTCCACAAATTCCTTCTAATGAAATAACTTGTCATCCTTAGTTTTGTGGTCATCATTCACTTGTCTTATCACTAGCTGAGAATCACCAAAGACTCGTAGTTCTAAGATTTCCCATTCTAAATCCATGTAGATTATAATAACAAGTGCTTCATATTTAGCAATATTTTTGGTACACTAAAATTATAATTTAAATTATTTAGGTATAAAATCCCTTTATGGTGTGAAAAAAAAGGATACCAACACCTCATCCATTCTGCATGTAAGATCCATCAAAGTATAGTGTTCATAGTCTTGATTGTTTCATATTGAAAACTACTTCATCTGGTAACTCAGTGACAAGAGGGTGGTGATCTATAATAAGTTCATCCACCAGTTTGTTTTCAATAGGTTGTCCCTTTATTGATTTTATTTCCACATAGTCAATGTCAAATTCACTAAATATCATGACTCATTTTACTATTTGACCCATCAATGTTACTTTTCTCAAAAGGTATTTAAGAGGATAAATATTTTATATGAGCTTGGTTTGATGATTAAGCATGTAGTTTCATAGCTTTTGTGAATAAAAAACCTTTTCAATGCATTTTTGTTCAACAAGAGTGTAATTGAGCTCATGTTCTTTCCCTTCTAAATCTTGTGCTAAAAGTATCCCCAATATTGATGTAGTTGGTGATATGTATAATATTAGGGGCTTATCATCTTGTGGTGGTACCAATACTGGTGGTGACATTAGGTATTCCTTGATCTTTTGAAAATATCAATCACACTTATCATCCACTCTAAAAGGAACATTCTTATTTAGTAGGTGTTGAAAAGGGTGACACTTATTTTCCATTTGTGCAATTAAGAGACAAATAAATTGTAACTTTCCTTGTAGTGATCCTAGTTTTGTGATATTATTTAGTGGTGGCATTTCATGTATAGCTTTTAATTTGGTAGGATCTACTTCAATTCCCTTGCTAGAGAAAATAAATCCTAGGAGGTTCTTAGAGGTTACCCCAAAGACATATTTATTTGAGTTGAGTCACACTTTGTATTTCTCAAGTGTGGTAAAGATCTCATCCAACACTTTAAAATGAATTTCTCTAGTAAATTATTTATCTAGTAAATCACCTACATAATATTCCATGAGTGTATGCATCATGTCATGAAATATGGTGATGATACCTCTCTAATAGGTTGCACCAACATTATTCAAACTAAATGACATAATGTTCTAGAAAAATATTCCCCAAGGACATGTAAATGTAGTCTTATCTTGATCCTTAGGTGCAATATTGATTTTGTTGTACCCTAAAAAACCCTCCATAAGAGATAGAATTTAATGACCTAATTTTAAATCCACTATCATGTCAATATTAGGAATGGGAAAATCATCCATGGGATAGGCTTTGTTTAGATCTCTAAAGTTAGTTTATACATTAATGCCCCTATCTACTTTGTACATTGATAGAAGATTTGATATCTAATCTACATGATCACTAGGTTTGATGAAACCAACATCCAAGAACTTCTCTAGCTCTTCTTTTACCAAGAGTTCCATTTAAGGATGCATCTTTCTCAATTTCTATTTAAAGGGATTTGCCCCTAGTTATAGGGTCAAGTGGTGTATATCTAAAATAGTATCTATTCCAATCATGTCTAAATATGACCCAAAAAAGTTCACTTGTCTCTCTTTGAAAAAATGAATAAAAGTTGATCATTTTTTACTTGTCAATGATTCTACTAAGTGGATGATCTTAGGTTCTTCCTGTTTTCCCATATTTTCTTATATTTTCTTATCAATCAACAGGGGATATTTTTCATGATAATATGTTAAAAGGAGAATGTCAACCCTTTCATCCTTAGGTACCCCAAGGAGGTTTTTACCTTTCAATATGTCCATTTTTTTTACTTTTTCTGAGTCTAAAAGTGTTGTGTAGAATTTTTCACTAGAATACCTACACATATTTTATATTATTTTGTGACTAAAAGGCTTGGCATCCTTTCTAAAATTAGTCGCACTATTGATCTCTATCATGAAACCGGCTCTATGATCCACTAGAGATAAATTTATTTGTTCTCTAATAAATTTGACTATGTGTCATCATTCTGAAAGGTATCTAGTTGTAGAGGTCATTTTTTGTCCTAGTTAATAATCTATGGATGAACAATGTATAAGAATTCATGAGTAATATTAGGATCATGTGATGGAGTGAGGGTACATATGCTATTAAAATTATAGATATCAATGAAATCATAACAATCATCAAAGGTACCATTCTCATCATCTTGTATGGCATGGGAGGATTATCCTACCTCACTCGAATGACATTTAGTACTTGAGGTATTATCACCTTGTATGTTGTAACCTAGACCGAGAATCCTCCATGCATGAGGAGGTTGCATAGGCTCAAGGATACCCTATTTTGTAAAACTAAGTGGACTATGACCATGATAGACTATCTATTCAATTATCTTGAATCCTTTATCTTTCTATTCCACTAGTAATTTGATTTTAGGTTTTTTTGTTATTTTTGTTGCTGGTACTTCATCTTTATACATCCATCCTAAGAGGTATTCCTCTTCCATTTCATTGTAAAGTGCTCCTTATTTTGTGAAGGTTGTTGTATTTCAAGTTATAGTTTCATCCAACATGGTTGGAGATACTTTTGTTTTTCCATAGGTCCAAGGGGAAAGAGGTAGTTTTTCAACACAAAGTGAATAAATCATGCTATACTCTCCCACTCCTTAGTCATGTAATTTCATCTTGATCTTATTTTTAGCTGATTTGGAAGTAGAGGATCCAGATTTAGAGGTGGAAGCTTCCAATTTGGAAGTAGAGGCTTTTAGTGATTCGAGATTAACAAATAATGAAGATAGTGTCACGTCACGATTTCTAGGAATAGTGTTCTTTGATTTTTAATTATCTTATTGTAATACATGAATGGATGAGGATCACCTGGTATAGTGATTTAAACTCTATTATTTGGGATTTTTACGCATTGATGGTATGTGGAAGGTATGGCATGTATTTCATGTATCCATGGTATACCAAGAAGTATAATATATGTCAAAGGAAGGTCAAGGACCTAGAAAACCACATCTTTTACCATCGGCCCAACCTTAATGGGTAGAGAAATTGATCCTTTGGGAGCGCTCTCTTCTTCATCATAAGCTTCAATGTTGATTTTCATTTTAGGGTCCATTACACCTTCAATAACCCTAATGTTGTAATAACTGTTAAGGTGCACATATTTAGACCAACTCCTCTATCTATATAGACTCACTTGACCTTAATTTTATGGTTTAAGACTTGAATGTGTAAGGGAGTGTTATGAGGTTGTTTCATGGATGAATCATCATTCTCTGTGAAGATGAGGGAATAATGGAAAGTAATGTGTCCCTCCATTCCTTTAAATTGGTCCACATGTATATCAGTAGCAACTATAGTATTTGCAAATGCTTTGTCTGGGATGGATTTATTCTCAAGTGATAAGCGTAATAACTAAAGAATAGAGATTTATGTGGGCATCTTCTCTGAATTACCTAGGAGATTGTATTATGGTTTAGGTGTGGAAGGTTTTCGATTGGTTTTTTGTCCACAAATAATTATGGTGCATTCACGAGTGGTGACATTGCACTCAAATTCCTTGCCTTTGATAATAAAGGTATTGACATGGTTATTTTCTTCACTAATATTGTTGATGACATAGTCATAATTGTAATTGGTGTAATTGGCATGATTTTTTTTCTTGATAGCCTTCACTTTTTCCTTGTCATGATTAGGTATGGTATTCTTAAAAACCTTGTGATCAAATTTACTAGAGGGGGTATGCCCATCAACTGCAATTTTTTCATCATCAATTAAGTCTTTTATTACATGGTGAAATCTATTGTAACTATTATTCTTATTCCCTTTGTGAAAATCATTTTCACAATAGCGGTCATCATTCCACCATGGAGGTTTCACTTGGAGATTATACTCTCCTACTTCTTGTAATGTGATAAGATTATTTATAAGGATTTACTTCATTACTGATCCAAGTGATTTACCCAATGGAGTGAATGTTCACTTAGGAAGTTATTTTATGTTTCTTTTCCTTTATCCAAGGATGATCCTTTGAGTTTATAAATGGGTTTTTATGGTTTCACAATATTTACATCCACAACACCATCATGTACGATGTTCTTTGTTTTAGCCCAAAATGGAGTCTTATTATTGGTGTTTGAATTAGAGATTCATTTATGGTCTTTATTTTGATTGATCTCAATAGTAACATAATCAATGAGGACTCATTTAATTCAAACCATATTTCTATTAATTCCTCAAATTAATTCAAGAATTTGAGATGAAGTTTCTTCCCAACTTATTTGTTCAAATTACAAAAAAATAGGTCAATCAATTATTTTTCGGGAATACCATATGGTGATTTCTTTGTCAAATACCTCTATCATTGTAGGAATGATATAAAATTTTATCCCAATTTGTTTAGTGTCACACAATTTAGACATTGTGACTTCATGTTCAAAATTATATACATAGTGTGATATAAATATTTCTACTAATTCTTTAAAAGACTTGATTTTCAGGGGTAATCATAAAAGTCATTCCATTGGGCTCCCTCCAATATTATGAGGGAAAATTCTCATAAGATATGTATCATCACTAGAAAATTCCAATGTTTTGGAAAAAAATTCTTTTAAATGATCTTTAGGATTTACTTTTCTTATATATTTTTCAAGTTTTGGTATCCCCCAATTTCTAGGAAAAGGAGGCATTGGTATGCTAGGATCAAAAGGATAGGGACAAATATCCTCAATAGAAAGTGTATTTGAGGTATTCCCTGTTCTCTTGAGGCTCTCAATTTCTTGCTCCAAATATTGAATCTTATCCATCAAAGTATTATTGGTAGATATAGAAGTTTATGCCTTAGTGGACTTCTTATATTTGGGTGTAAGTAAAAGTGTCTAAAGTCTTTCACTCTATAATAATTGTTGGGTTTGGTGTGTTGAGGTCCACTTGATCCAACCTTGTCTTCCAATGTAAGTAAAGATGGATAAATATTAGCAAGTATCTTGATCCCTTGATCAACCATAGCTTTTAAATATTGTTGGGGCTTACACTTTAGCACCTTAGTGAAGAGCTTAAGGAAATTTTCATTAGAGAACACTTCCTCTATGAATTGATCATTTATGTCATCATCTTCATGGTTCTTCTCATGGTTACTATTGTTTTCATGATCTCCATATAAAGTTTACACACTAATGTGGTCCTCACGGTCATGGGTTATGATGATCATATTCTTGTGTCATTTCTTTACAAATTTGAGATCTTAACTTAATGAGAATACAAAGGTTTTGTTATTCCCTGCATCCCCGTCCCTACATTTTGTGTACAAAATGTTGGGTCCCCCTTTTTCTTTTTGTTTGTTCTTTTTTTTTTTGCTTGCAGCTCTATCCTTGTTTCTCCCTTTGTTTTCTCTCTCCGGGATTTTCTTCCCCATTGTTGTGTTTTGTTTGGTTGGTTTCTTCTCTCCAGGACTCCGGTCCTGGAGGTTGTTCTTTGTTGGGAGCCATATTTCGAACTCTGGGATTCTTCACCACGATGTTCTTAAGGTGATCGTCACGGGGAATCCCCGGTCCCGGGGTCTGGAGGTTTGCTTGTCCAGAGATTGCCGGAAGGAGGTGGATTGCCTTTTTACCATAGGTATAAATGGAAGTTATCTATCACTTTCACATTTACCGTGATTAAAACACTAAAGCACTCAGAGCAATTTTAGAGCGATTACATAGCGATTTGCAGAAAATTAACGACAATCAGTGCTAAACACTTCCATCCTTTTCAGGAAATTGTGAGTGCTTTGTGGTGGCGGGTTGTGATTGTTTGGTAGTTATAGCTATTGCAGAGCTCCTATGGTAACTTCCTCCTTTCCTCCACCATTCGGCATTCTTAGGTTGGTGTCTTTGTTCCTGCCCATTTTCTTTTCGTTTGTCTAGTGTTTCCTCTATCTTGTTTTCGTTTGTTGTCCTTCGGTTCTGTTTGCTTTCTTTTCTGGTTTTGCCACCCGTTGGTGGGTTGGCTCTGCCAGAGGGTTGTCCACCCTCTGTGCAGAAGTGGTGGGTTTTTAGATTATGTATAAAGCTATATATACTCTGTGCCTTGCCTGGTTTCCTGCGGATCTCATTCTACAGTGTGTATATGTGTACATTTGTGTATATTTTTTGTATATCCTTCCATTCCCATGTATATATCCCTCAGCTCTTTGTGTATCTTATGTATATCCTTCTGAGTAGCTTAGCTAAGTGGTTGAGTTGCCTATGTTGCTGGTTTTCTGCCTGTAAGTTCATTTCAGGGCAAAAAACCACCTGTTTGAAACTCGGCTCTTGGTCAGTTTCAAATAGGCAATTTTCTCTCTCCTTCGTAAAACTAGCTAGACCCTCATTTATGTCCCATGTGTGCAATCAATTCTAGCCAAGTGGCCTTCACTTTTTGTGTGTTCAGACAGTTGGCTTCGTCGTCATTTCCATAACTCCTATTTAATACCTATGCACGTGGCGCCCACGTGGGCTTGATGGTTTTCCTTTTTACACATCCTCACCAATGGTTACTTCTTCAGGCTCCGGGTCTCCTACCATCATCCATCTCGTGTCTTTACCAAGTGTGATAGAATTCCCAAACTTGGATGTTTAGTAAATCTTAATTTCAGGTAATACATGTGCTTTTCGGTTCTTTTTTTGAATAAAACTAACTCTTCAGGAAAAGCAAGCATCACAGTGGTAAGATCTCCGGACCCTAGAATATTTATTTGTTAATGTGTTCTGACGGTCGCTTTGCCTTGCAGGTTTTTAGAGTACACTTCTCAAACATGTCTGCAGCATCTACATCCTCTCCACCCGGAAGTCCAGAGCTACCTTCTGCAACGGCTACCAGGGTGGCGGTAAAATCCAAAATGGAAAAGGCCCTAGAGAAAATGCCCCTAACCATGAAGTTCGTGCAAGACATTGTTATTATGGGCTCAAAGATCGAGTCCAAAGTTAAGCTTATTACCGACACCAGCATCGGGACATGGCCGGAAATGCAGGCCTTAGTGAAAATCATGTACATCCAACGATAGGTTGGAGATCAGCTGGCAATCAATGTCAAGGACTCTAGGATCCTTAAGGCGGCTTGTTTCCTGTGCTCTGTACAAGCTCCAGAGCTTATCCTAACGCTAGCCGCCAACTACAACTCTTCTATTCAGGCTATTATGCTCATAGCTGCAGAACCAAACAGATACCCTACTCCTCTGGTATCCCTTGACCCTGACACATTCCAGGCGGGTCTGGGGATCCCTCAATTTTCCAAGGCTTCTATGGTTACAAGGTCAGATGCCTTGGCCCAATTCACATAGTTAGAGGATGTCGCCCGAGTATACATGAACACTCATTAGCTCAAGGTTCCAAAGAGGGACCCCAAGATGATGGAGATAGAAATTCCCAGGTCTGAGTTCAAAGAGAGCATTCAGATGAGAATGATAGTGTTGGCATGGGTCTTTGGGCAGCCCCCTACCTAAGAGTTCACTAAATGGATGTATTACTTCCTCCTCAACATCTCTACCAAGGGAGGATACTTTGACTAGGCAGCAATAATTTCAAACCATGTCGACTCCCAGTTCCTTCAGCTGACCAGGAAGAAGAAATTCTACATGACTTCCTATGTTTTCTAGGCCCTGGTGCAGCAGAGGTCCCATGCCCATGGGCTACTTATAGACGGTGTGCTCAGGATTAGCCCGGGACAAAAGGCACCTTGGGACCATTTCTCGCAGGTTTAATGGGAGGCCAGCTTCCCCAGTTTTTGCCGGGTAAACGACGCATTCGTTTACTATCACCTGCTCACACCCACCCGGGACGCAGGATACCGCCTATCCTTAGAGGCAATGAATTTGGTCCAGAGTTATGGACAATACTACATCCAGTTCCAACAGCACACTTATATTAGGGTCACCGGCTTCTCTGGGAAACCCTACTTGTTGCCCAAATACTATGGGGACAAGATCGTGCTCTTGGAATACTGCAGGCAGATAATGGAGGTGCATGCACTCTTTTCCTTGAAGAAGATACTCAACATTCCATTCCCAATCATCTGTGGGAACTACTCATGTAGCCTGGCCACCGTAAAGGAGGTGGACAATGAACTAAAAAGCTACAACTTGGAAGAGTTTTACTTGGCACGGAAAAGTTTTGATCCACACGACAAGATTGCAATGGCACTTCCCCGGGCTTCAGAGCCCCATCACTGCCATATGGAGTATTTTTGGGCAGATTTCCAAGACAAAGTGGAGGTGCGGAGCTGGAACTACATCAGGATGATGGCAGGCATGATGCAAAGGTTGAAGCTCCGGAGGTTCCCAGAGGACTTCTCAGACGCCACCCCCACTATTGATCCCCAGTACAAGGCAAAGGGGATCAATACAATGACCCTTCCACCAATAAATTGGGATGCCCAGGAATGGCCTACAATTGAGGACTTCACTCAAGAGGTGGTCAAGCGAATTCATGCCTACTTCAAGAAGGTGTGCCCTGGAAGTACCCACCCAGCAGCCCAGCCAGCACCAAAATTGACTCTAGGGGCTGGGAATTCTTCGCAGAGAGTGGATAAAGGAAAAGAGATAGATACGACCCCTCTTGTACAAGAATTCCCCATAAAGGAACAAATAAAGCAGTCAGTGGCAGCCTCCCAACAAATAAGGGAGAAATTAATAACACAACTGGCCACTCCAGTACTAATGGCTGAGCCAATTCGTCCCTCTTCCTCCCCGTCGCTGGCAACCTTAATGCTGAAGGAAAAGGGCATGGATCCCACAGAAGCAGCAGAAATAAGGGATGCGGGGCCACCCTTGGTTACCCAAAGAAAGAAGAGGCTTAACCAAAAGCCTAAGGCAGAGCTGGGGTTGGGAACGTCCCAGACCCAACAAGTAGAAATCCTCTCTTCCAGTTCCCCGGAGCCAGAGAAGGAAACAGAGCCTGCCAAAGTCTCGGCCAGTCCCCCTCCGTAGGAGGAATTTGATGATGTCTTTGCAACTGATGAGTTCAGAAACCTACAGGGGGACACCAGACAAATGGAGACAAAAGTCCCAGAGACAAAGCAAGAAGCTGCGGAACAAGAGCCTGCGCAGGAGCAGGAAAAATAGATAGAAGAAAGAGAGAAGGAGCTAGAGATTACCTCTGAGGCTTCAGAGACACAAGATCCATGGGTGGACAAAAAAAGGCAGAATGAACCAATGCCATCTGCTGGGGGAACTGGACCTTTGGGAATAACCATAACCCCAGCCGCCACATTCCAAGTGCCACTCTCGGGAGCAACTTTTAGGTAGGTAATTACCGCGGCCCAAACTCTAAATATTAGCCCAGTACCTCCCCTACTGCCACAGGATGTGCCAACAGAAGAAGAGGCCCCAATGGTAGAGGCCAAGCAATAGGAAGAGCAGCATGAAGAGGAAATCCCTTAGAAAGCTGACAAAAGTCCAGATGAAGCAATAGACACAGAGGACAAGGCTGAGGAGAAGGATGTTGCTGAGGAAGATGTTGCTAATGAAGAAGAAGACACATGGAAAGGGATAGATGAGGTCCACACCACTAAGGAGCAGCAGTCGCAGGACACCAGGGAAGAACCAAGAGAACAGACTCTGGAAGATAGGCCACCCCTGCTACCTTAGTGGTTAGTAGAGAGCAGAAAAAGAAAAGCTTTGTCCACTCCCAAAACTCCTCTCTCCCTGGCCGAAATGATGGCTCAGGTCTAGGCCCCACCGAAGGCCAAGAAAGCCCAAACGGTTCATACTCTTCGAACCAGGCTGGGTGGGGAAATAGTTTCCATTGTGGTGACACCTCCCCTAGGCACCAATGAAGCAACCGCAGAGCCAAGAGATTACAGCATTACAGAGGTATCGTTGGGAAAAAGGGGAAAATAGGGTGAGGTGGATTTGCTAAAGGAGGCAGCTAGGGTAGTAGAGGCCCATTATGAAAAGGAAGCCCAAAGGCTCAAAGCAGAAAAGGAAAAAAATGCAAACCTTATGGGGTTGCTTACCAAGCTAGATCGACCTATCAACGTCGTTGCTCCGGAGGCTTCCACATCTGAAGATTTACCACAGAGCCACATAAACTCCCTGCTAATTATGAAGAAGAAGGCCCAGGCAGTCGATGAATGGGTTTCCCTGCAAATAGGAAACACTCGGCGTTTCCTGGTATCCACCCTCCCAGACTTATACATGGCTCGGCATGTTATACACCAGGGGGAGACTCTTATTGACCTATGGGAGGGTGATATCGAGAATTATCAAGCATGGAAGGTAGAGCTTGAAGAACTCCTTGGCCTGGGAGAGGAAATGGTTTCTAAATCTGGAATTCTGGGGGATGAATCATTTGATTTTGTGAGGACCCAACACTCCAGACTTGACCTCACATTGGAGGTAACCAAGCAACTGGTAGGGACTCTACATGAGAAAGTTAATGCAGTAAAATATTCTTTCAATTTATACAAGTCTTTTGTAGCAAAGACTTCCGGGGCTGACCCCCTTAGTACAGATACATGCACGCCAGAGGATTCAATTTTGGGGAGTTTTGATGAAATGATGAAGTCTCGATATCAATCCTCAGAGGGGATAGATGGTGCTCAAATGACAAAATTAATTCACATGGTGCTTAGTGGTCACGACGCAGCAAAAATGGCCGATGAATTTAAGGAGAATGTTCCAGACCTAGGGGAACAAATTAAAGTGGCTAAGTACCAAAGGACCAGCCTAAGGGATATTGACAAAGATGGCATCTCCCACCTCCTCCAGGCTTTCAATGATAATAAACAACCTTGAGCTTTCTTCGGGGGCCAGAGAAAACTCAAACATTTAGTATTTTTTATTCTTTTGGGAATGTAAGTTCCCGGATCCCGGAGTCTCGGATCCCAAATTTTGTATTCTTTCAAGTGATCTGTGTCCCATTCCCCAAGGCTGACTGGTCACTTTCAGGAGTGGTTAACAAAGGGTTGTCAGAAGGTAGTTGGCTACATCAAGGGGGCGTTGACTCAACAGTTAGTTTTCTGACAGGGTGGTCTTCTTGAGGCACCACTCAGAGGTACACTTAGTGCATTGGAGACAAGGCACCGCATTTTCCATTTATGAGGCATGTAGCCTCGATCCTCGAGAGACCTACTTTCTTCCTTCTCCTTCCTGGCTCTCTTCTCGAGGCTGATTCTTCCACTGTATATTCTTGTCTCATTCTTCTAAAATGGCAGGTCTATTCTGTCTCAAAGTCTTTTGTAGGGTAGCACAGGTAGTACTGGCCCCCATATATTATATTTTATTGAAACATGATATAAAATAGGGTTAGGGTTAGAAGAGAATTGTATAAATAGCCAGACTAGCCCATTTCCAAGGGTCAGAAAAATTGATGATTTTGTTGTCCACAGTAATAGAAAGGTGATTCCTCATTTTAGTGGTAGAGCTCAATGCTCCATTGTTCTATTTTCTTTAGTTAGCCGCTCCCCTGGAGCCATCATTGTATCATGCACCAGTGCTTGCTGGAAGAGACATTATTGAAGAAGGGAGAATTCTTATTAATGATGTTGTTGGCATTCCTTCTTCTGAGTTAATGGTATTTCATGTTTCATTTTCTTTATGTCTTTTACTCTGATATGTCAAATAGATTAACGACCTCTTTCCCTTGCTACTAATAAAGTACTAGCTGATGGTTGTGTATTTCTTTGATATTTAGTGTAGTATATCAGAGTCTTATTGATGTTCTAAACATTTAAACATGACTATAGTTAGATGAAATGTTTCTAACCCTGCAGGATCTTTTTCATTTTATTTGCTAAGTGTGAAATGCTAGGGGAAACCTTACCTTATTAAATCTCCAGAGAGAACAAGTTGAAGAAACCAGACATCCCCCTCGAAAATAGTCACTTCTCCCAACTGAGCCCCGCACCGTCGTGACCTGACACCCAGGTGCTTGAAGGCCCAAGGAATCTAACTCCCCCGAATAACCTTTATAGGTGGAGTTGGTCGGTACCTCCAGTACCCGATGACAACTTATGACTGTTAGCAGACCTGGTCAGAAAAACCCTGTCAACATAAACTGGCACTAGAAGGAGGGCATGAACTCATCCCCCTCCTGAGATTATGATTTTACACCTCTTGAGGGTTCCCCGAGTTATAGTTTTAAGATTCAAACCTTCAGCGGGATTGGGTCTTTCTCCTCAGCGAAATTTGAAAGAATCCTTAGGTCTGCCCTGAATCCTAGAAGGTTTGTCAAACTTGAGCCTCCTGCTCGAAAGAAATGGACACCGAAACTCACACCAGCCACTATTTTCTGGGGGTCTAGCATACCTCAGAATACCCAAACTTCTCAGGCAATCTTGGGAACTAGTGCCCAAACTACCCAAAATCTAGTTCCCCCAATGGCCGCATATTTCGGAAACACCGGGTCCCTAATGGGGACTTTTCTGGGTGCAATCAATGACTTACCCTCCCACCCAGAGAATATCTACCCATGATATGAGCACTTAGGCTCACAGACCGCGGAAGAGCATTTATAGGTATATAAGGATGTCATGAACCGACACCAGATCTAGCATGAAGATGTTGTGACTCATATGTTTCCCTTGTCTTTAGGACAAGGTGAGTTGAACTGGTACCTTAACCTCCCTGTCAACTCCATAAATAGTTGGTAGGACATGGAGGACGCCTTCCTAGCCACCTTTCGCATACACATGGACCTAGCCTAGTCCCATAGCCAGTTCATATCCATCAAGAAGGAACCCAATGAGCCTCTTGCAGCATTCAACCATCGGTTCCAGCGCACCTTGAAGCAGTGCACAAGCCCTTTTATTCCATCCCCAGAAGTAACCATACAGACTTACCTTAACATGATGGACCCCTTCGTCGCCACTCTCCTTTGGAGAACAACCGCCGCGGGCGACCGGGACACTTTGGAAAAAGTTTACAACCTAGCTTTAGAACTATCCCGTGGTCTCAACAAATCCCTGGACGGGATTGGGTAGAGTACGTCCTTCAACATGATCCCCGATGGAACTGCGTATGCCAGGGGGTATAACCCCAATCTGGCGATGGGTGCCCCCTCGATGGAAATGAATCCTTCGTCGCCCCTGATAGACCAGCAGGCCCGATACGTTTACCCCACGCAGACCCAAGTGGTACCAGGTCTAGAAAATTTCCCTTGGAATCAGCCACAGCAGGCACAATAGTCTCAGACACAACAGTCCAGAGTGCCCTTCTTTCAGTCATCCGCGATTGGAGGATTGCTGCCCTTGACTCCGGCTAACACTGCTGCCTTCCCAGGAAACTAGCAACAACAACCATCACATTGTGATGCCAACACTCAGTTGACTGTCGAGGTTGAATCCCTCTGGAAAATTTTGTCTACCTTGACTATGGACATGGGCCAACTAAAGGCAGGGTCCTACACACCCCAGAATTCAAATTCTCAGAGGGGAAACATCTTCTCCGGCCAACGAAACAACAATGTCAGGGGAAGAAACTTCAACAATAGGCCTAGGCCTAATCAACAGCAATGGAAAAATAACATGAACACCAGAGGCCCACCTCTGAACCAAAATGCCAACCAAAATAGTGCTGGACCATCACATTTTGCACCAGTTGTAGACTTCCAGCCCATGACCAATTGGTGTAGATTGAACGACACGGGTTCACACAACAAGGTAAACTGTGCCACGTTGGAAAAGGTCATCATGATCTCCCAGCTAGACAGACAGCAGTCACATGATGCAACCCCTCCAGAGCCTCCTGTTCAAGAGCCAACCCACAGTGCCTTCACCTGTGACACCATCTTCTTCGGAACTTCTGGGGAGGATGAAGAGGAATCTGAATTGCAGGAATTCTTTGATGAATCTATCCTGCCCTTCGAGGTCAATTCCTTTACTAACTTGAAGACTCCATATAACACTCAGAGTTAGGTTGGTAAAGGACCAGCTTACACGCCCATGCCTCCTATCAAAGACACCCCTCCTCCCTGGAATAACATGACTGACCGACCCGCTCCTCCAATAGGTCCTAGATCTAACCAAGCAAAAGACCTAAGCGAGAAAAATCACCAATTCCCAGGAGGAAGATTCGACATTACAAAGGCGTTGGAATAGACCACCACCTCCATGACCTTGATGGAGGTTTTGCTGAACTATCTCGAGTAGAAGAAGTCTCTTCTAAAGCTCTTGGGGAACCAGAAACCGTCGGCCACCTGCCCAAGACTGTCTTGTTCGAAGATGCTAACGTGGCCATCTTCCGAGGGAATAATGAAGATCCTCCCTTCCTACTAGGCCTAAATATCTAAGGAAAAAATATACACAATTGCTTAGTAGACTTCGGAGCTTTGGGTAACATCATGCCCTTGTCTATTTGTCAGAAGCTCAGATTCCATCCCACCCCATCTAATGGTGCAGTGATCCAGCTGGACAAGACTACTGTAAAAATGGTGGGGGAATTGAAGAACATCAAGATACACCTTATCGAGGACCCTAGGATAGCCAGCATAATTGACATCTAAGTGGTGCACATCCCAGAGACTTATGGGATGTTATTAAGTCAGAATTGGTCTAAGTCCTTGAATGGATACTTTTTGACTGACTTCACCCATTTATGGCTTCCCTGGAAAGGAGAATCAAATAAGATTCGGGTTGAAAGTGAACCCCGGATGAAACAGGCCCTTATCAAGGTTGGGAGGGTCAATGAGGTCTTCTTCTCTGAGACTTCCCCGGGGGTGCACCGACCCTTTAAAATCTTAACATTCGATTTTGTCCCCGGAGAGGATCCCGCGGTGCTACAGAGAGCCCAGGACCTAGAAGAAAATATGAGAGTTGAGATTGACTCTCAAGGTGCCACAGCAACCCTTGCCACCCTTCTATCTGGCACTTGGTGCCGAGTACACTATCAGAAACATTCAGAGCTCGAGTGTGGGCCCTGCATTTTGATCACTAACCGGAACATTGATACCTTCCAGAATAAAGAACATATAGCTAATTCCCTGGGGCCCAGTGTTCCTACGGGACGTGCTCCTCTAGTGCCGTCTCCCCGAGAATCCCAAATCCAAACACCTCTGGAGGTAAACTCTACCTCCACACCAGTAGTTTGAGAGGGAACCCCTAAGTCTCCCAACAGCGATCCAAAGGTTACTCTCCCTCCCCAGCCCCAGATTACGAACAACAACTTATGGACCCTCAAGTTTGATGGGTCCCGATCCAAACAAGGCTATGGGACTGGGGAAGAATTAATCAACCCGCAAGGGAAGTCCTTCCTCACATCCTACAGACTGCAGTTCAACTATACAAACAATGTCACAGAGTATGAGGCTTTGGTCCTTGGACTCTTATTTACGTTAAGGAAAGGTGTCACCCACCTCCGGGCTCTGGGTGATTCAGAGTTGATTTTCAAACAAGTTCAGAGTTAATACACATGCCATGACAAAAGGTTGGCTATATACCGCAACCGAGCTTGGAGCCTTATTGAATATTTTGATTCCTTTGGCATTGACCTCATTCCCCGGTGAAGGAACTATGTCCCGGATGCCCTCGTCATTTCTGCTAGCACACTTGAGCTAATGGCCATCTCGTGACTTCAGAGATTTTCAGTTGAGATGGTCCCTACCCCATCCATTCCAGACAATGTCACCCACTTCCAGGTTTTTGAGGATGATCAGCATATCCTGGCCTTCATGGCAAATATTGGCATCTTTGAAAACCAGATAGTGGAAGAACGAGACCATGATGATACTGGGCAGGGTGACAAAGATGATGGTATCATGGACCTACCTATTAACACCATCCCGAAGGGGATGTTTGCACTGGAATGAATCTTTGACTCAGACCCTCAGGCCTGGGAGAAGGTGTCATCTTCCTCTGAAAGAGGAAAGTTTGAAAAGGTAAACATCGGCCAGCCCGGTAAAGAAAAGATGATCCACATTGGTACCTCCTATTCCCTTGAGGAGAAGGAGAAGATTCTCATAGTTCTCTGAGAATACATTGACGTAATTGCATGGGGTTATGAAGACTTGAAAACATATGACACATCCATCATGACTCATACTATTCCCCTGAAACCTGATGCTAAACCCTTTAGGCAAAAGCAACGACCAGTCAACCCGCTGATAGAGCCCTTGATTCGTCAAGAGGTAGAAAAACTGCTGTCAGCCCAGATAATCTTCCCAATCTATCACACTACATGGGTTGCCAATCTAGTCCTTGTGAGAAAGAAGAACGGTGAGATCCGCCTTTGCGTGGATTTCTAAAACTTGAACAAGGCCTCCAAGAAGGATAATCACCCTCTCCCTTCGTTGGATGAGGTGTTACAGATAGTGAATGGATCCCAGATGATGTCCTTCCTAGATGGGTACTTTGGATATAACCAGGTCATGGTTAAGTATGAAGACAGAGAAAATAGCCATTACCATCAAGTGGGGAATGTTTGTATATAGGAGAATGCCCTTTGGTTTGATTAATGGAGGGGCTACATTTCAAAAGGCCATGGACATTGCATTCGAGGGCCTTGTGAATCGGTGCATAATCATCTACATGGATGACTTGACCATCTTTTCCCAGGATAGGCGTGACCATTCCGTCCATCTCGCTCAGATCTGTGAGAGATGTCACCGGTATGGAATATCCCTCAACCCCAAGAAGTGCATATTCGGGTTCACTGAGGGGAAGTTGCTCAGGCATATCATCTCTAAGAAGGGCATATCCATAGACCCTAAGAGATTCAAAGCATTGCTAAACTTACAAATTCCTGGCAGTAAGAAAGAGATGTGATCCTTCTTCGAAAAGATCAACTTCATCTGACAGTTCATCACGGGATTCACAGAAATAGTCAAACCGCTCAATGAGATGATGAAGAAGGATACCAAAATTGAGTGGATTCTAGAAGCAAAGTGGGCATTCGCTCATATCAAACAGATAATAATGGAAGCACCTGTCCCGGCTAGTCTGGATTATTCCCTTCCATTTTACATTTACTCCTTTGCTTCATCGCATTCTTCCACGACAGTGTTGACTCAAAAGGTTGAGGGGGAAGAATGACCAATAGCTTTCATGAGCTCCCCCTTCAAGAACGCCGAAGTCTAATATTCATCATTAGAAAAATAGGCCTTCGCTCTAGTCCGTGCTGTGAAGAAATTCTAGAATTATATTCTCTGGAGAAAGATACATGCTATCATTCCAGACCAGGCCATTAAGTCTCTGCTGATGCAGAGTGAATTGGGCGAAAGACAGGGGAAATGGATGGCCATCCTCCAGGAATATGACTTAGAAATGCAGCCCATGAAGGTAGTCCGGGGCAAGGGACTAAGTTGAGCGATGGCAGAAGAGACTCCCCATATAGAATGTCAGGCTTACATAGTGGAGTCTATCACCCAAGACCCGTGGTATACCGATTTGGTATATTTGCTACTAAATAATAAATGCCCAAACGGATTACCTCCCCATAAACATTGTGCCCTGCAGATGAAAAGCGCCCACTTCATGATCAAAAACTCTGCGCTTTACCACAGAAACTACAAAGGAGTGTACCTCTGATGCATTGACAGGGACCAAGCTGTAAAGGTGATTGATGAATTCCACGAGCAGTTTGGAACCGGGCATGGCTCAGCCAATGCCACTTCCCATCAGATCCTTCAGGCTAGATATTATTGGCCATGTATATTCAAGGATGTTTACACTCATGTTAGGAAATGCCACACTTGCCAAACCGCGGCGCATCGTGAGCGTAACCCAGCTATGCCTTTACAACCAATCTTCGAGGCTAGGCCCTTTGCCCAGTGGGCATTTGACTTCATCAGGGAAATCAACCCCAACTTGTCTGCCAATCACTGATACATTCTCACTACTACTAATTACTGCACTTGATGGTCTGAGGCTATACCGTGCAAAAACAACATGGCAGACGTAGTTATCAAATTCTTGGAAGAAAACATCGTCACAAGATTTGGAATGCCCTTTGCTTTGGTATGTGACAATGGTCTGGAATTTTCTTCAGCGCAGTTACTCGAATGGACCTACAACTGGAGGATCACTCTGAAGTTTTCCAACAAATATTATCCCCAGGTGAACGGCTTTGCTGAATCAATGAATAAAAATCTACTTGAAGTGATCAAACACCTACTGGAACAGAATCCCCGGGATTGGCATCAAAAGTTTAAATTTTCCCTCTGGGCAGATTGCATTCATGTCAAGGCCGCACTGGGAACATCCCCGTTCCATCTGGTTTACGGCCAGAACTCGGTATTCTCAGTTAACTTACAGATCCCAACTCTATAGTTTATGTAGGAATTCAGCAATAGGGACAACATCGTAGAGGTTCGGCTCCTAAATTTGGTGTGAATGGAAGAACAGCGAGACGCGGCCCTTGAACATTTTGCACGTCATTAAGTAGTGGTAAAATGATGGTTTGACAGAAGAGCCCAATACAAAGCTTCTCAGATTTCAGATCTGGTCCTGTTGTGGGACAAGGCTCGGGAGAAGAAACGAAAGCATACCAAGTTCCAACGGCTCTGGCTCGGACCATACCAAATCTCAAAAATTTGCGGGGCAAATACTTACCACCTTAACACCCTGACTGGTGAACCTA
>MU223538.1:612544-630713 GCA_018584345.1 Thuja plicata
GAATAGGGTAAGTTTGTCCAAAATTGTATTTTATGTAAACCCCCCCCCCGCTTGTAAATATTTCTCCCGGGTGCCTCGCTGCGAGGTACCCCATCTTGTAAATAGCCTTCTCGACTGCCCTCTAGGACAGTCCTCTTTTGGTGTTTTTATTTTCATTTTTGTTTTTTCTTCCGGGGTCCCAATGTTTTGTTCTGTCTTGTAGGAATTGGAATGCTTCACATAAACTTTGGCCTCTGGTACGATATCTGTGGCATGGTGAACTTTAGAATCTGTCTTTAGAATAGTGGAGCCGGCCCGGTCTCCGGGGTTGTTTCACAGGACGTGGCACATTTTGAGCAATCTCCATCGGGTATTGTCTCTGAGAGTCTGGAAATTAGTGAACACAAGTAATATAAGGAATAAGTAATTGGACACGCCGAGGGTAGATCAGTTGTACTAGTTGGTTGACCCAGGTCTAAAACTTTAAAGAATTCTTTTCGGGTCTGGACTTTTATCCCCTCTTTGAACATCTAAGTATAGGTGGACAGGTGAAATAAGTATCACCATTAAAATTAGCTAAGCTTAAGTTGAATGGTAAAAGAAGTACCGCCTTCCCCACCTAGAAACAAACAAAATAATAAGAAAAGGAAAGCGGGATGAAACTCTGGTCTCTGGGAGAAATGAGAAAATTGATGACTGGTTTGATGTAATTAGTGCCTCTTCTCTACTCCTCCCAAAGGTCATCGGCTTGATTTCCTCCCAAAGCACACACGACACCAATGATGAAGGGCTACGGACTGGACCCTGTGTGATCACATTCTCTCAGATATGTTGCTCTTTGCCTGTCAAATGTATTGGAAAGTAGCTTGTTCCAATTTTTCTCATCAGAGATTCTGTAGTTCTCAAATGCGTTAGGGCATTTGTCCCAGATAGTCACCATTTGTTATGCCCTACATCCCCATCCCTACATTTTGTGTGCAAAATGTTGGGTCCCCCTTTTTCTTTTTGTTTTCTCTTTTTGTTTTTGCTTGCGGCTCTTGCCTTGTTTCTCCCTTTGTTTTCTTTCTCCAGGATTTTCTTCCCCATTGTGTTTTGTTTGGTTGGTTTCTTGTCTCCGGGACTCCGGTCCCAGAGGTTATTCTTTGTTGGGAGCCAGATTTTAGACTCCGGGATTCTTTGCCACAATGTTCTTAAGGTGATCATCGCGGGGAATCCCCGGGCCCGGGGTCTAGAGGTTTGCTTGTCCAGAGATTTCTGGAAGGAGGTGGATTGCCTTTTTACCACGGGTATAAATGGAAGTTATCTATCACTTTCACATTTACCGCGATTAAAACACTCAAGCACTCAGAGCAATTTTACAGCGATTACAAAGCGATTTACAGAAAATTAACGAAAATCAGTGCTAAACACTTCCATCCTTTTCAGGCGATTGTGAGTGCTTCGTGGTGGCGGGTTGTGATTGTTTGGCAGTTGTAGCTATTGCAGAGCTCCTGTGGTAACTTTCTCCTTTCCTCCACCTTTCAGCATTCTCAGGTTGGTGTCTTTGTTCCCGCCCATTTTCTTTTCATTTGTCTAGTGTTTCCTCTATCATGTTTTCGTTTGTTATCCTTCGATTTTGTTTGCTTTCTTTTCTGGTTTTGCTGCCCGTTGGTGGGTTGGCTCTGCCAGAGGGTTGTCCGCCCTCTGTGCAGAAGTGGTGGGTTTGTAGATTATGTATAAAGCTGTATATACTGTGTGCCTTGCCTGGTTTCCTATGGATGTCATTCCACGGTGTGTATATGTGTATATTTGTTTTATATCCTTCCATTCCCATATATATCCCTCAACTCTTTGTGTATCTTATGTATATCCTTCCAAGTAGCTTAGCTAAGTGGTTGAGTTGCCTGTGTTGCTGGTTTTCTGCCCGCAAGTTCATTTCACGGCAGAAAACCACCTATTTAAAACTCAGCTCTCGGCCGGTTTCAAACAGGAAATTTTCTCTCTCCTCTGTAAAACTAGCCAGACCCTCATTTATGTTCCATGCACACAATCAATTCCAGCCAAGTGGCCTTCACTTTTTGTGCGTTCAGACAGTTGGCTCCATCGTCATCGCCATAACTCCTATTTAATACCTATGCACGTGGCACCCACGTGGGCTTGATGGTTTGTCTTTTTATACATCCTCACCAACGGTTACTTCTCCAGGCTCTAAGTCTCCTACCATCATCCATCCCATGTCTTTACCAAGTGTGATAGAATTCCCGAACCTGGATGTTTAGTAAATCTTAAGTTCAGGTAATACATGTGCTTGTCAGTTCTTTTTTTGAATAAAATTAACTCTTCAAGAAAAGAAAGAATCACGATGGTAAGATCTCCAGATCTTAGAATATTTATTTATTAATACGTTCTGACGGTCGCTTTGCCTTGCAGGTTTCTGGAGTACATTTCTCAAACATGTTTGAAGCATCTGCATCCTCTCCACCTGGAAGTCTAGAGCTGCCTTCCGCAATGGCTACCAGGGTAGCGGTAAAATCCAAAATGGAAAAGGCCCTGGAGAAAATGCCCCTAACCATGAAGTTCATGCAAGATAGTGTTATTATGGGCTCAAAGATCGAGTCCAAAGTTAAGCTTATTACTGACACCAGCATCGGGACATGGCCAGAAATGCAGGCCTTAGTGAAAATCATGTACATCCAGTGATAGGCTAGAGATCAGCTAAAAATCAATGTCGAGGACTCTAGGATCTTTAATGTGGCTTGTTTCTCATGCTCTATACAAGCTCCGGAGCTTATCCTAACGCTGGCCACCAACTACAACTCTTCTGTTCGGGTTGTTATGCTCACAGCCACAGAACCAACTGGATACCCTACTCCTCTGGTATCCCTCAACCCTGACACATTCCAGGCGGGTCTAGGGATCCCTCAATTTTCCAAGGCTTTTGTGGTTACAAGGTCAGATGCCTTGGCCCAATTCACACAGTTAGAGGATGCTTCCCGGGTATACATGAAGACTAATTGTCTCAAGGTTTCAAAGAGGGACCCCAAGAGGATGAAGATAGAAATTCCCAGGTCTGAGTTCAAAGAGAGCATTCAGATGGGAATGATAGCGTTGGCCCAGGTCTTTGGGTAGCCCTCTGCCCAAAAGTTTTCTAAATGGATGTATTACTTCCTCCTCGACATCTCTACCAAGGGAGGATACTTCGACTTGGCAGCAATAATTTCAAACCATATCGACTCCCAGTTCCTTCAGCTGACCAGGAAGAAGAAATTCTACATGACTTCCTATGTTTTCTGGGCCCTGGCACAGCAAACGCCCCATGCCCATGGGCTACTTATAGATGGCGTGCTCAGGATTGGCCTAGGACAAAAGGCACTGTGGGACCATTTCCCGTAGGTTCAATGGGAGGCCAGCTTCCCTAGTTTTTTCTAGGTAAATGATGCATTCGTTTACTATCACCTGCTCACACCCACCGAGAATGCAGGATACCGCCTATCCTCAGAGGTGATGAATTTGGTCCAGAGTTATGGACACTACTACATCTAGTTCAAATAGCACACTTATATTAGGGTCACCGGCTTCTCTGGAAAACCCTACTTGTTGCCCAAACACTGTGGGGACAAGATCATGCTCTTAGAATAGTGTAGGCAAATAATGGAGGTGCATGCACTCTTTTCCTTGAAGAAGATACCCAAAATTCCATTCCCAATCATCTATGGGAACTACTCATGCAGCCTGGCCGCCGCAAAGGAGGCGAACAACAAACTAAAAAGCTACAACTTGGAAGATTTTTACTTGGCGTCGAAAAGTTTTGATCCACACGCAAAGATTGCAACGGCACTTCCCCGGGCTTCAGAGCCCCATCACTGCCATATGGAGGATTTCTGGTCAGATTGCCAAGACGACATGGAGGTGCGGAGCTGGCACTACATGAGGATGATAGCAGGCATGATGCAAAGGTTGAAGCTCCGGAGGTTCCCGGAGGACTTCTCAGACGCCGCCCCCACTATCGATCCCCAGTACAAGGCAAAGGGGATCGATACAATGACCCTTCCACCGGTAAATTTGGATGCCCAAGAAGGGCCTACAATTGAGGACTTCACTCGAGAGGTGGTCGAGCGAAGTCATGCCTACTTCAAGAATGTGTGCCCTGGAAGTACCCACCGAGCAGCCCAGCCAGCACCAAAATTGACTCCAGGGGCCAGGACTTCTTCACAGAGAGTGGATAAAGGAAAAGAGATAGATATGACCCCTCCTGGACAAGAATTCCCCATGAAGGAACAAATAAAGCAGTCAGTGGCAGCCTCCCAACAAATGAGGGAGAAATTAATAACACGGCTGGCCACTCCAGTACTAATGGCCAGGCCAATTCGTCCCTCTTCCTCCTCGTCGTTGGCAGCCTTAACGGTGAAGGAAACGGTGGTGAATCCCATAGAAGAAATAGCAATAAGGGATGTGGGGCCACCCTTGGTTACCCAAAGAAAGAAGAGGCTTAACCAAAATCCTAAGGCAAAGTCAGGGTTGGAAACGTCCCAGACCCAACAAGTAGAAATCCTCTCTTCCAGTTCCCCGGAGCTAGAGAAGGAAACAGAGCCTACCAAAGTCCTGGCCAGTCCCCCTCTGCAGGAGGAATTTGATGATTTCTTTGCAACCGACGAGTTAAGAAACCTACAGGGGGACTCCAGACAAACGGAGAAAGAAGTCCCAGAGACAGAGTAAGAAGCTGCAGAACAAGAACCTGCGCAGGAGCAGGAAAAATAGATAGAAGAAAGAGAGCCGGAGCCGGAGATTGCCTCTGAGGCTCAGGAGATGCAAGATTCGGGGGTGGACCAACAAAGGCAGAATGAACCAATGGCATCTCCTGGGGGAAATGGACCTTTGGGAATAACCATAACCCCAGCCACCACATTCCAAGCGCCACTCTTGGGAGTGACTTTTAGGAAGGTAATTACCACGGCCCAAACTCTAAATCTTTTCCCAGTACCTCCCCTACTGCCACAGGATGTGCCAACAAAAGAAGAGGCCCCAACGGTAGAGACCGAGCAACAAGAAGAGCAGCATGAAGAGGAAATCCCCAAGGAAGCCGACAAAAGTCCATACGAAGCAATAGAGACAGAGGACAAGGCTGAGGAGATGGATTTTGCTGAGAAAGATGTTGCTAATGAAGAAGAAGACACAGGGAAAGGGATGGATGAGGTCCACACCACTGAGGAGCAGCAGCCACAGGACACCAGGGAAGAACAAAGAGAAAAGACTCTAGCAGATAGGCCACCCCTGCCGCCTTAGTGGTTAGTAGAGAGCAAAAAAAGAAAAGCTCCATCCACTCTCAGAACTCCTCTCTCCCTGGTCGAAATGATGGCTTAGGTCCAGGCCCCACCGAAGGCCAAGAAAGCCTAAACGGTTCATACTCTTCGAACCGGGCCGGGCGGAGAAATAGTTGACATTGTGGCGACACCTCCCCTAGGCGCTGATGAAGCAACCGCAGAGCCCAGAGATTACAGCGTTACAGAGGTATCATTGGGAAAAGGGGGAAAATAGGGTGAGGTGGATTTGCTAAAGGAGGCAGCTAGGGCAGTAGAGGCCTGTTATGAAAAGGAAGCCCAAAGGCTCAAAGTAGAAAACGCAAAAAATGCAAACCTTATGGGGTTGCTTATCGAGCTCGCTTGACCTATCAATGCCGCTCCTCCGGAGGCTTCCACATCTGAAGATTTACCGCAGAGCGACATAGACTCCCTGCAAATTATGAAGAAGAAGGCCTAGGCAGTCGATGAATGGGTTGCCCTGCAAATAGGAAACACCCAGCATTTCATGGTATCCACCCTCCCATACTTATACATGGCCCGGCATGTTATACACTAGGCGGAGACTCTTATTGACCTATGGGAGGGTGATATCGAGAATTATCAAGCATGGAAGGTAGAGCTTGAAGAACTCCTTGGCCTGGGAGAGGAAATGATTTCTGAATCTAGAATTTTGGGGGATGAATCATTTGATTTTGTGAGGACCCAACACTCCAGACTTGACCTCACATTAGAGGTAACCAAGCAACTGGTAGGGACTCTGCATGAGAAAATTAATGCATTAAAATATTCGTTCAATTTATACAAGTCTTTTATAGCAAAGACTTTTGGGGCTGACCCCCTCAGTACAGATAAATGCATGCCAGAGGATTGAGTTTTGGGGAGTTTTGATGAAATGATGAAGTCCCGATATCAATCCCTAGAGGGGATAGATGGTTCCCAAATGACAAAATTAACTCGCATGGTGCTTAGTGGTCACGACGCGGAAAAAATGGCCGATGAATTTAAGGAGAATGTTCTGGACCTAGGGGAACATATTGAAGTGGCTAAGTACCGAAGGGCCAGCCTAAGTGATATTGACGAAGATTGCATCTCCTGCCTCCTCCAGGCTTTCAATGATAATAAATAACCTTGAGCTTTCTCCAAGGGCTGGAGAAAACTCAAACATTTAGTATTATTTATTCTTTTGGGAATGTAAGTTCCCAAATCCCAGAGTCTTGGATCCCAAATTTTGTATTCTTTCAAGTGATCTGTGTCCCGGTCCCTGAGGCCGACCGGTCACTTTCAGGAGCGGTTAATAAAGGGTTGTTAGAAGGTAGTTGGCTACATCAAGGGGGCGTCGACTCAACAGTTGGTTTTTTGATAGGGTGGTCTTCTCAAGGCATCGCTCAGAGGTACACTTAGTGCATTGGAGATAGGGCACCGCATTTCCCATTTATGAGGCATGTAGCCTCGATCCTTGGGAGACCTACTTTCTTCCTTCTCCTTCCTGGCTCTCTTCTCAAGGCTGATTCTTCCGTTGTATATTCTTGTCTCATTCTTCTGACATGGCAGCCCTATTCCATCTCAAGGTCTTTTGTAGGGTGGCACAGGTAGTACCGGCCCCTAGATATTGTATTTTATTGAAACATGATGTAAAATAGGGTTAGGGTTAGAAGAGAATTGTATAAATAGCTAGACCGGCCCATTTCCAAGGGTCAGAAAAATTAATCATTTTGTTGTCCACAGTAATAGAAAGGTGATTCCTCATTTTAGTGGCAGAGCTCAATGCTCCATTGTTCTATTTTCTTTAGTTAGCCGCTCGCCTGGAGCCATCATTGTATCACACACCAATGCTTTCTGGAAGAGACATTAATGAAGAAGGGATAATTCTTTGCAATGATGTTATTGGCATTCCTGCTTCTGAGTTAATGGTATTTCATGTTTCATGTTCTTTATGTCTTTTACTCTGATATGTCAAATAGATTAATGACCTCTTTCCCTCACTACTGATAAAGTACTAGCTGATGGTTGTGTATTTCTTCGGTATTTAGTGTAGTATATCAGAGTATTATTGATGTTCTAAACATTTAAACATGACTATAGTTAGATGAAATGTTTCTAACCCTGCAGGATCTTTTTCATTTTATTTGCTAACTGTGAAATGCTAGGGGAAACCTTACCTTATTGAATCTCTGGAGAGAACGAGTTGAAGAAACCAGCTATCCCCCTCAAAAATAGTCACTTCTCTAAACCGATCCCCGCACCGTCGTCACCCGACACCCAGGTGCTTGAAGGCCCAGGGAATCTAACTCCCCCGGATAACCTTTGCAGGCAGAGTTGGCTGGTACCTCTGGTACCCGGTGACAACTTATGACTGTTGGCGGACCCGATCAGCAAAGCCTTGTCAACAAGTTCTTAATCTTGATGAAAGATAAATGATATGGTAGATGGTATGCAACTCTTATCTTATGACTTTATGCAAATTCCAGGGTATAATGGCAACTTTGGGAATTGTAATGCAAGATATGATATGGCCTATGGATTGGAGATATGAAAATGATTATTGGGATGTTTATGAGGTCACTATAATGTGAATCTAAGGATATGATGCAAAGATAGTCTCCAAATGTGATATGAAGAAAAATTATAAGCTATGGTGATTTCTAAGATAAATGATAAGCTTGAAGGTTACAAAGGTGACTTTAGGTCTAAAAGTGATAGTATAGGAAAGATAAACATGTTATATGGTGGACAGACACAAGACCTATGATAAAAGGAGTGTATACTTGTGTGTGTATTTTGTGGATCTACTAACTGCAACACAACACTTCAATATGTCCTTACATTAGTGAAATGACATGAAATATCAAAGGAAAAGCACATATATATCACCAAAATTGACATATTTCTCCCTATCTAAGAAGAGTATGAAATATGCTATAATTACCCTCAGATTATACATAAATTAGTGACAACATCATGCTTAGAATGGAAGATTTAACTAAAATGCAAGCTAAATTCTCAATCAAAGTTCATTTTAGAGCTCCAATTGAAAGATTGTAACAATTTTAAATGTTTGAGCTAAAACGCATTAAGAATTAGGACAACATAAGTTTGCAAAGGAAATTCTAAAATTAGGGGCAGCATAAGGATGTTTTCAAATTATGAAAATTAAGGGCCCATTGAGCTAAAAATTCATTCCATTTATAGAAGAATTTGAGGAATGAGAGGTTAGGATTGAATGGTGAAGAGAGGTGGAGATTGAATATTTGGTGATCCATGTGAGGTGATCCAAGTGATTTAACTCTCATTGGCTAGGGAATTGACTTTCCCTTTTGCAAGTGACGAGTTGTAATTAGGATTTTATATAATTCCTTTTAATTAATTACCTTAGCCATGTATTTGTTTCTTTTTTATTTAACTGATTTGATTTGATTTAATTGACTAAGGCAATTAATGTAATTTAGTGATTAGATCACTTACGAGATTAAATTTGATTTAGATGAATTATGTGAATTAATTAAAGAATTGTCTTGACATAATTAGGGGTATGATCACACTTAGGGAAAATAGGGTCTATGGTCAGAGCAAACCAAATTATGGTGGTTACATTCTCCCCTCTTTGAATTGATGTGTGAGAAGCGAATTTATTCAAAGAATGATTGATGTTGACTTCAGAAAGTTTGAGAATTCTGCACTTGATTGAACGAAATGTCTGATGAGATCAGTCTCGCACTTGATTGAACTATGACTAGTAGTATTGACTTTGAACTTGATCAAACAAAGGTCAATAAAGAAAATATCTTGAAGATACCAATTCTAAACTTGATCGAAGGAGAATTGATAATATTGACGCCAAACTTGATCAAACGAAGGTCGGTACGAAGCTGCTAGGAGCTCTGAGGTATCAATTTTGAACTTGATTAAATGAGAATTGATAATAATGACTCTGAACTTGATCAAATGAAAGTCAGTATGAAGCTTCTAGGAGCTTAATAAAGATCTAATAATACATAGACATAGATATCCATCTTGTGAGAACCGAAGTCTTCTATCCAATAGTCCCAACTTGATCAAAGGAAACTGCCATGCCCCTAGTCTTTTGATGATAAATTCATTTTAATGTTTTTTTTAGCAAGAATTTGATTGATTTTAAGTGTGATCATGCCCCCTTAGGAACAAAATTGAAGGAAAAAGAATAAAATCCCTTTGTAGAATGATATATCACTTGAATTAATCGATTGAATTGAGACAGAATCAATTAGAAGAAATGAAGAAGTGAAGGTGTGTTAAGAGAAAATATAATTTTACCAAGTTAACTACATTAAAATTTGAGTTTTGTCTGATAAAATGATGTAGGACCAATATTTTGATGAATAATGTACAATTTGATGATAGAGAACCTGGAAAACTGATTTCGTAAAGCCTGCCAAACAATTTCGGAACATGTATAGCAATTCTGCATTTTTGGAAAGCTATCATAAAATCTATACTATGTTGTTGAAAACATTATCTGCACATTTGATTTCATTCCTAATAGATCAAACAAGAAAAAAATTAAATTTTGATAGTCCAGGAGGAGTTCCAGAGCTCCTAAATAGCTCAAAAAGTTCAATATATATCCCAAAATTAACTTTTTACCCAGTCATTTTCACTTTAGTCTTTAGTAAATTCAGAGCTCTGTAGAGAAGATCATGGTCCCCATGGAGAAGCATCAATTTGATCTCACCCATCAACATCAGTGCCAGGCTGATTACGCACCACCAGTGAGTACCTCAAAACCTAACTTTCCATGTTTTCAATTTCCATTTTTTTTCATTTATGTAAAAGTTATATAGCTTTTAGTTTTGCATCACACCTCCTATACGGGATTGCATCTGGTTAATCCCGCATCACATCCTATTTTTACACAAAATCCTTCGTTTCATCCTATAAATTTGGGATTGCACCCTATTTTCTGATTCGGCATTGCATAGAGTAGAATTTTGTCAAGTTTGAATTTGCTCGTATCCTGTGCAAACAGGATCACACTCCATGGTCTGTGTCACATCCTGTCAAAACAGGATCGCTTCCCGGATGCCCTATCACATATGGGAAATCTAGTATTGCATCTAGTATTTTGGATTGCACCCTATAAAAACATAGTCATTTCTGGTTTAAGAGTCAGTTTTCTTCTAATTTTGACTATTTTTCACTATCTGAAGACCAAAAAGACTTATCTGATAGATTTTATATGTAGTTGCCTTAGATAGAATATTGATTTGAACTTGTATTTGATGTCTATTAATAGATTGACTTTTATTTAGTGTCCTTTCGAGGACCTTATCCAGGATGAGTCCTTGTGTTGACTTGATTATTGATAGATGTTGATTTAGATATCATGGCCCGTGTAGGATTAGCTTCACTCATAGATTTATCCGATATCAGGGTGAATCAGGGGTTGTTGACTGCACTTGCTAAGAGATGGCATTTGGATCATAACACCTTTCATCTCCCAACTGGGGAGATGATAGCCACCCCTAAGGATGTGTGGTGCATCTTATGTATTCCAGTGATGGGTTGGAAGGTACAGTTTGAGGCTCATTCTGCAATAGCCATTGCATCAACCCATAGATTTTTGGAGATCAGGCCATAGTTTTCTACTATTTGACATGGGATTATATGTGTGATCATTATGATCGTTTACCTATATATCTTTTTGGATTGATTGGAGGCATCCTCATGCCTGATAGAGGGCAGCTTGGTTTTATGTGCGGCTAGGTGGAGACACTAGAGCAGATGGTTGTATCATCCTGCAGATTCAGTTGGGGTAGCTGCATATTAGCACATATATATCGAGAGCTCCATGAAATAGTTTATGAGTACTTTCATAGCAAGACTGTAGGGATTCTAGTTTTATAGATCTAGGCATGGGAGCATATCCCTATGAAATGACTGATAGTAGACAAGAAGCGAGTAGCTCAACAACCTTATGTTTATGTATTTTGGATTGATTCAGCAGCCCCATCTGGGTAAGGTAGAGTACTGGAAACACTAAGAGGGGGGGGTGAATCAGTGTTTAGCTAATTATTCTTTTTTCAGCTACTTTAAACATAAATCAATTAGATATCACTTGAAGCTTAACACAATATCACATAACACATAATATGATTACGGGAAAACCTTGATTAGAGGAAAACCATGGTGGGAATTAGTACCCACAAATATTGCACTAGTATAATGAACCTGTTAAAGTTCCTTTGCCCTGTTATGAGTAGTCTTTACAATGTAAGTACAATGACCTGGTTAAAGGTCTGACCCTATTAGGAGTCTTTTACAAACAACCCTATTAGGGGTGAGGACTCACTGTCCAAGAGCTCACTGCTCAATGAGAAAGAAGGCTACAACCTCCTGAGAATAGATATGCACTATATCCAAAATTGAACTGTTGTATGTGACACAGATGTCTGATCAGTTCCAGTTATGGGCTTATGCTCTTATCTTCTTTAAGGGCTCTATCTCATATTGAAATATTCATACTGCTCTTATATATATCTTCTCTGGCTCTTTCTTTGACACATCAAATATATCTTTACATTGCATATATATATATATATAGATATATATTTATTTATTTATTTATTTATGCCTAAATAGATGCGACTATAAACAAGACCTGAGTCGGCCCAAAATCAAAATTCACAATGCTTCCAAACAAATTGTCTTAAGCATGTTTACAACATTGTTTAACACATGATTACAAACTTATTACAATAGGTGCTTAGCCTTTACAAAATAAAAGTTTACACGCTAATAAAAAACATGAAGTCGGCTTCATACTCTGTATTCTAAACTGCTAGTGTACTTGTTCTTTCTGTAAATTTTCCATACTGCCATTCCATACTATGCATGTATAGGATAAGCATAACAACATACCATAGAGCTTAAGTCTGAACATGCATATCCTGGTGTGATCGTACGCATGTGTGTTGATGCTCTGATCGACTACAAGTCACTGTTCTGTTCTGTCTTCTACACTTAGTCAATTTTCACTTCATAGTTTTCTATCAAAACTTCATATGACTTTGTTTCCATAATGACAACACAAAATAAGTCATATACTCCTTGGGATTCAACTTGTCAACAATCTCCCCCTTTTTCATTAATGGCAACAAAGGAATGTGGCCAAGTTACTCAAAATTGACTAACACCCAAAAATTGTATATTCTCATTATATCTTTTTAACATATACATACACTACTCCTCATATATACACTTATTCTTTATATACATTACTCCCCCTTTGAAATTAATGACAAAGGTGTCCAAAAAATTGTAATTTTCTAGGTACTTACTCCATGTATACATCTGGATATACAATCTGAAGAGACTTGATATCTTTCTGCCAGAATGCCTTCATTGCATCAACTGTCTGCAAATGGGTGCATATAGCATATGTGATATATTCCATTTTTATCAGATCCATACAAAGACCTTGATCATACGTGACCATAGTGGCATCAATCTGTTTGATGTTCTCATCTAGAACTATTAAGGAGGGCTCTAGTGCATTTCTCAGTTGAGTCTGCCTGATTCTTATCTTATTGATCTCGAATTTTGCCTTTTCAATCTTGTCCAACTGACCTTGATAGATATTGTTGTAGATGTTCATGTCTTGCCTGGATGTTTCAACTAATTTTCTAACACTGTCAACTAAGATATCTGCCTCTTTTGTCTTTTTGATATGTTTAGAGGTGAATTTCACTCTGTCCATGCAGTTTGCTATTACATTTCTACCTTTAGCTGCCAACAGTTTCAACATAGACTGACCAATCCTTAATGAGTTTAGATCTAAGGTAAAATTCTTTACCATTTCTTTTAATCTTTCCTTTTTATACTCATCTTCTACAATTCTAGTAGCTGAGTCTACTAAGCTTGTAAAATGTGCTTTGAAGCTTGTTAGGATGCTGTCTACATCATCAACTGAGTGAATTTTAGATACTTTCTTATCCGTAGGTACTAGGTCATTCAGAATGTTCACTGATTCTAAGAAGAGAGGTTTTCTCATAACCTATTTTTCTTTGGCTATTTCCATGGCTAGTACATTGATCTTTATCAAATCTTCTTCTCTCCATGCATCTAAGCTTGCTAAATCAGGGGTCAAACTTGACAACAATGAGGTTACTGGTTTTCTAGGAGTGAATATAATATTCTGATTGACATCCATGCATTCATTTTTCACGGGGATCTCCATAGAGGGTAGTTCATCCTTTTTTCCTTCATATATACCTGTGGTGTCTTCTGCATGAATTTTTTCTTGCTGCAAAGAAGTGTCATCAGTGCATGCCTCTTAATTTCTTCAATTTTCACAAATGCTTCCTCAAACTTGTCCAATTGATTATCTGAGGCTGTCATTGATATCTCAACATCATTGATTGCAATTTTTTCTTCTGAATCTTTTACTATCAATGAGGGTGATGGAGCTTTAGGCACTGAATCCTGTGGACCTTTCATAGGTGTATTAGACATCTCAGGTGCTTTATCTTGTTTTGGAAGGACTGGAGTCATTTTAATTGTAGGCACCATTGATGGCTACATGTGTCTATCCATAAACACTTGTGCAAATGCTTTTCTAGTCTCTTTCCCAACTAACTCATAATCATTGTTCATTATATGAAGAGTCCTTATCTTGGTTCTCAGATGAGGTTTTACCAAGTCTAGCAGAATTACTTTTTCTTTATGTGAACAAACAGGGAGAAGATTGTCTAATGTTTCTTCTCTAATCCTCATATCTTCCTCAATTGCATGTCTTTTCATTAGCTCCAGTATGTTCCATAATTTATTTGGTATCATTGTCTTAAGTTCTAGAACTGACTTTTTAAACTTGATCATGTGAGAGATGAGCATAGAATGTATTTCTATTTTGTCTATCTCTTGGTACTTGTCAAATACCTTAGCAATTGTATCTAGTCTTCCTTCATTGATAATTTTGTTCTTTATAATATTGAGACTAGGTCTGAATCCTACCTCAGGAGGGGCTTGAGTGTTCTTTACCTTGCTCCTTGTGGTTCTTGAAGATGGATGACTTGTGGGAACTTTCTTCTTCCTTCTAGCCATCTTTCTTGGTACTGATGGTGGAGATGCTTCCAAGTCAATAGTAGTTGAGGGCACAGATGTACTTTTATTAGATTTCTTCATCTTCTTATTGGGCACATCATCAGACTTCTCTATTTTAACTTTTGTTTGTTTGATCTCTCTTGCAATCTTAGCTTCCCTAGCTTTGTCTAGATATTCTTGCATAACTCCATGAACTTTTAGGATATTAGAAGTAATTGAAGATGCCTTCCTTTTGTTATCAGCACTGCATAGGACAGAGTCAACTTCATTTGTCTTTTCTCTATAGGTGCCTCACCTAGGCTCATTAGGAACTTTGGGTGTAGACAAAATAACTTGTGCATAACCTTCCAACACATGTTCCTCAACTTCATAACCAAGTGGGTGAATCCATTTGGTTCAGGGCTCAACTGCCTCCATGTAAGTGTAGTCAGTCTCTACCATGAAACATATGTTGTCCTTATACTTCTCAACTATTTTCTCAGATAATCTGAACCTCTTCTACATTTTGATCCTAAATGTCTTGATGTCCATGTCCATAGATTCCTTCACAATACTCTCTGATGTGGCTTTCAGTGAAATCTATGACATAGTTGGTTTTCTTTTGTCTAGGTAAAGATTTGCAACCTTACCTACTATGGGGAAGTAGAGATATATGATCAATAAGCCAAACCTGAATATCCTGCTCTTGTCATGCTTAATAGCTCGAATTTTATCAATTAATTAAGTGTGCAATATCTCACATAGATTTTACTAAGTATTATCTTTCACCATTTTTACTGTTGCTAGGACAGTAGCTGGAGATACACTATTTAGTCTGCTTGCATGCTAAAATTTGTAACCTAGTATCATGGTGACTAGTTTTATGTCATCTTCCTTAATGGGATCAACTGTCATACCACACCTATCACTTCTGGATAAGCATGCTTTCTCAACTTGTTTCTTAACATCTTTACTAGTTGGGAGAATTGGTCCAGTCTTAGGAAGTCTAGTCATGTCATGGATTAGGTCTACAATAATGTGGATGGGAACTTCACCAATCTAGTAGAGGTCATCATGTATTCTTCTCAAAAAGATTTTAACCCATTCTGGCTTGTAGAATTTGTGCGTATTAGAATACTCAAAGATAGGGTTATCAGTGAGATGCGTGTATTCATCCTTGAATGAATAGTCAGGTTTCATCATTGACACCATGAGAGTAGCTATACTGTTATCCCCAATAGTTTCCTTCTTATAGTATATGTACACACACATGCCTTCTACATGCATGACTCCTAGCGGAGTCTTAGAAAATGCTCCCTCTACATCATCTAGTATGGATTTGAATGGATGCTTCTTAAAGATAAATCTCTTCCTTTTAGCAATGTCAAATACAATGGGAGTTTCCATACTTACTTGCAACTTGGATAAATAGGGTTTCATGACAATTCAAAATGACACAACTGCTAGGGTTCTATTTCAACTTGTAATCCATTCACCAACTAATAAAATCGATACCTTTGAATGTTTTGATGCTTAGTGCTCTTGTGCTCTCAGTAGGTTTTATGATCTTAGATGTAAACAATGAAAGTAATCAATCAATTCACTGATTTATATAAAGTTTTTCCACATTTAATGTTGTAAGTACTTTTACTAAGACTTTCAAACTTTACTAAAATGATTCCAAAGGTGCATACTCAGAGGTGAGTATACCAGCCACGTAGGGGTTCAAAGCTAGAATAGATCCCCCTAAGACCATAAAAGTCAACTATTTAGAAGTAGAAGGTGTGTCCACTGAGGATGCATCTACTACCTTGTTCTCTTCATTATCCTTCTTTACTTCAACCCATATTTTATCTGAGTTAGCTTTAGCTTCCACAAACTTAACTTCTCTTGATTCTTCAAATAAAGACTTCTTAGGATTCTCTTGTCCTTTGGTTCTTGATCTGCAAAACCTTGAGATGTGTCTAGCTTTTCCACATGAGTGACAAATGATAGGAGGTCTGATGTTGTTATTCATCATGCTATACTACTTGGCTATTTGTCCATTGTAATTACATATCTGACATGTAATGTTCTGCAAGTTTCTTTAAGGTTGATTTCTCTGATTGTATTGAATCTGATTTGTTTGGTTCTATTGTGACTGATTTCTTTGATTTTTCCTGCGATGAATAGCCCTATGACCAAACTTATTACATGATTAATAGTAACCATTGAAGGGTCTTACATCCTTACAATCTCTTGCCAAATGTCCATGCTTTTTATAGGAATAACAAGTATGGTTAGCTGTCTTGTGCTTATCTTTTGGTGGTTCTGCTTTAGCCTCTTCAAGAGTTTTAGTTCTGTTTTCTATTGTAGATTTTGTTAGAGATTTCTTTCTTTCTTGTGATGAATTGATCTCAATATGAGTTAAACTGTATCCCATACTAGTGGTATCACCTTTTAGTTTTTGTGCATAAAGCTATGATTGAATTAAATTAGAACTTGTGTGAAGTTTACCAATCTTGTCTTTTTCTCCTGATAATTCAGATTCAATCTTATTCTTGATGTTTTCTAATTCCAAGATTTTCATATTGGCTAGCATGAGTTCTTCATCTAGCTATTTATTTTCTTTGTTCTTCTCTTCAATAGCTATTAGGCTATCAGTTAACTGATCATTCAATTCATCTATCTTATCCTTGAAAGACATGTTCTCTTCATTCAGCTTCTTGACCATTTTTCCCAAATCATTTGTAGAGAAATCTTTCAAATCTTTCCTTAGTTTCTTGATAAGCATTTGAGATCCATCAACCTTTAGTTTTAGTTCTTCATTTTCTTTCTCAGATCTGTCTAGATCTTCAAGGGCTACTTCAAGATTATTTTTTAGATGTTTTACTTCTACTGATTCCATGATCTCCTCAAGTGGTTAAACTTTCTTTTAGAGGACCAGACCTCTGATACCAATAGTTGGAAACACTAAGAGGGGGGGCTGAATCAGTGTTTAGCTAATTATTCTTTTTTTAGCTAAGTTAAACATAAATCAATTAGATATCACTTGAATCTTAACACAAGATCACATAATAAATAATATGATTATAGGGAAACCTTGACTAGAGGAAAACCCCGGTGGGAATTAGTACCCACAAATATTGCATTCGTATAATGAACCTATTAAAGTTCATTTGCCCTGTTAGGAGCAGTCTTTACAATGCAAGTACAATGACCTGGTTAAAGGTCTGACCCTGTTAGGAGTATTTTACAAACAACCCTGTTAGGGGTGAGGAATTACTATCCAAGAGCTCACTGCTCAATGAGAAATAAGGCTACAACCTCCTGATAATAGATATGCACTATGTTGTTCCCTTTTCTTGCTGATATGAAAATACCCTCTGAGGGTTCACTCTATTAATCCCTAACACTGACTCAGCATAGAGTAGAATAACAGAAACAAGGTTTTGAAACCTTCTGCACTTTGAGTTCCACAAACTTGGGCGGGAATACCCCTAAACAACTTTGAATAATGAAATCACTAAATTATTCAACCTTGCTTTTGGTGGAATTACAGGAAATGTTCACTGTAACTTTTACTGAAACAGACCGAAACTGAAAGTAAAGATTTTTTTGATTTAAAAGATGATAGTCATCTCACTTAACAAAAATAGACCAGTGTTCAATCCTAGGGCATGGAGTCATATATAACTGGTTTTAAAACATCATGATTAAGGACAACAACTGAAATAAATTACAAGATCTAACACAAACATAGATATACCTTATATATCTACCTTAGCACACTTAACCAAGTTAATCCATCAAATTCATTCACTATCCTGAACTTTGCTGAAATATCCCTAAAGTATATTCTCTCCTTGAAAGAACCC